>JAVYIG010002662.1:0-234285 GCA_035222895.1 Strongylocentrotus droebachiensis | reverse complement strand
TAAGAAAGTTATGAATTATGGTATGAAAAACTTTTAAAATCACTAGACAAATCGGCAACTCACTCATTAGTCTGTGAGGTCATGTCCTCACTATCCACTAATTATTTTCTTTATATTAATATAAATTTTCTATTTTTCCCCCTTTGAATCTTATTTTTCACACCAGCATCCAAGTTAGATTGATAGTAATATGTTTTTGTGTAGATGCACTAATATAGAGTAATTTTTTTAAAGGCAAATCATGAAAAATGTGAATTTTTGGATAAACTAAAACTATTTATTTAAAATTCAATAATTATGAATAAACGATATTCATAAAATAGTGTCCTTCAAAGTTCATAAAAGGTTTCATGAAATGTAATAAGATACAAATCATATAACCTGGGCAAAGACATGGGGAAATCAATTTTGGGGGGATAAAAAGGGAAATTAATGAGATTAAACTTTATAAAGCAATTGAGAAAAAGTGAGGACATGACGTCACAAAATGATAATCAAAAAAGCAATTTGTGTAGTGATTTTCATTGTTCCATAGTTTTACACACTTTTTCAAAAACTCAAAACTTTCTTATTAGTTATCTGATTTTGCTCAAACTATTTTGATTGGTTTGTCTGATTTGTCTGCTTCTATTAAAAGTAAGTTATTTTTGGAGTGGACTTGTACTTTAAGCGGCCTACGTGACCGAAGCCCTTTGTTGCCTGGCCTTCAGGTTTGTGCACATTCGATCTTTACCCGGGTTGTCTCTGTTTGCGACTTCAGACATTTTTTTTACGATAACAAACCAAAATATTTGTAAACAGTAAGAAAAAAGGTAGACAAAAAAAGAAAACAACGCAAATGAACAAACATCGTGACCCTCTATGTGACCCAAAGAATGCAGCACGTTTTTATTTCGGAGCATATTTTACGTAACAGACGTATGTGTAGACTTGCGGCATTATATGCATACCTGATAATCAACATTTCAATAGCATAAAATATTTCCTGTTATAGGGGTATAGGCCTACTGGTGAGAAATACAGATATTTTCCGAAAGAATAACAGTGGAACAATAAAATGGTGAATCAAATTGTAAATCAAGAAGAGATTTCCAAAAGAGAGCGATATCGGGCCTATAACGGACTATCAACAATTACTAGATTAATAGATTAAATTACTAGATTTAATCAAAGATAAGATTGAGCTCAGGGAAAGGTGTTAAAATAATTGTTGACCATTTTTCTTCTATTCATGTTAGTGAAAGAATATCAAAGAATCGTCTAAAAGAATGTGTTAGGTGCCGTACCATGCAGTTACTGGCGCAGACCTAGGCCTATATACGTCAGGCAAAATAATGACGCCAAAAGGGGTCTCATTCATGTATAGATACTTGAAGCATGCGTGACCATACGTTTTCCAGACAACCCCTAAAGGAAGAATTCTTCTGAAAACAAAATATATATATAAAAAAACATCCCTTTAAACGCGTTTTCTTGGTCGCATGCTTACAGTATTTATATTTGACTAAGACCCTCGGGCTATACCCGTCTCTACGAACAATAAATTATGAAAATTGCGAGATAACACTTGCATGGTGAGGTTGAATATGAATTCCTATGTAGGCCTACCACACATGAATGTTAATAGCTGATTACTTAGGTTTTTAACATGTGAACCTCCTGGATGTACATTGTCTGCGATTAATTGCGCACTTGACATGCTCCAAGAGTCCATGAAAGCTATGTTTTCGGCCATTTCTCTCCGTATAATGTATTCCATACGTCTCGCCAGCCAATCAGAGTTATACAGACGTTGGTTTACGCTATTATGTTCGCGCGTATTCGCACCCTTGAAGACCACGAGCGAGGACGGACTGCGCTCCCGGAGACGCGCAACGGCCGCCATGATTGTTCGCATTCGTTGCGCGAAAAACCACTCCGGTTCGTGGGTGAAATGGGACCACAGTGAGATTACGACCACCGAATTTTCATCACCAACAATGCTGTCAACTTCGTTCGCTATGTAATGGATGTCATTCACTGTGGCCCATGCGTTCCTCCCTATTGGGTACGCATGGAAACGAAACATCATACTGATGTTGAAGACCTGGTCTAACGCACGCGTTGGACCTACGTGCCATCGTGGTTCTGGACCAGGTGACGTCTTCTTTAGTCCTGGTCCGAGTCGCTCCAGATAGAACTCGAAGAGCTGGCGGATCGTCGAATCTCCTAAGAAATACAGCTTCTTCCCTGAGACACAATTTCGCATTTCGTCGAGCGGGAAATTGAAAATTCTGCAAGATGGATTGTACCAAATGTCGCGAAAATAGTAGCCAGAGGTGAGGAGGTTTCCAATATTGCATCCATTTGTACAGATGGGAAGATTTATCGCATTATCTGATGCCGATTTTGGTTCAGATGAATCTGGATATGTGAACAAATTAGAAAGAAACTTTTTTTTAAATTTAGATTTCAACAGATTTAGACCTAGGTTGGTTTTAATATCGGCACAGGATCTTGATTGTTTAATATTTTCTAGGATATGATTTTTCCTCTAAAAAGAGTGCAAACTAAGTACACTGCAAAACATGTTGATACAGAGGGCGTTTGGCCAACTTGGTTTCAGTTGGTCAAAGCAGGGTGTGAACCGCGGGGTGAATTCTTTTGTTTTGTGCTAGCTCAACAAAGCAGTATTCGCCATATTGTGCCCAACTCAGAACCTCCCAGAGCCTGCTCAGACCAGATCTAAAAAATTTATATTTTACACGGATTCGATGTGCAATTTTTATCTGAAACGATAGCAATCAATATCAGGATTATAGTAAGATCTATTCTAAATCAAATCTGCACTTACTTCTTATCGTTCCTCGGACTTCGACTTGAATTTTCGTAGGAAGATCCCTTTGTGGACTGTTGATAGAAGGAAAAAGACAGTCCTTAGACTTAAACTGATGTAGAATTGAAATTGGTCACGTAATTCGTATATCTGTCAGCTTCTTTTCTCGTAATTTCCCCTCCTAAGTTAATTTTCTCCATCTTTCTCTTTGCTCTCTTCCCTTTTTGATAGGAGGGGCATGCGTCCCAGCGTCCCAGGCACATAGAACAGTCCTGGTCACCATCAGGAGAGGCGATTTCTTTTCATGACCGGGGGGGGGGGGGGGGGGTGGGGCGGAATGCGAGGGACGAGGGAGTACAGTGAACGAGAGGGGCGAAGGTGACGGAAGTGACTACCCCCTCACAGGTGATACCAACAGAATACAGATGTTCTACTATATTTACTTCTACACTTTGAAGGATATTATGCGAGGGAGCGTAGCGACTGATCCAGAAGATATTTGCATTCTTATTATAGTCTAAATGCTGCCCCCTTGGGCACTTCAGACCCTAAAAGTGTGATGCAGTCTTTAGTCAGTATTTGCTATAACATTACATTTTTGTTGTTGCACTTTTTCAAATTTACCCGGAATGTTGGGGGGGGGGGGGGAAGAGGATGATCCCCCCTAAACAAATTGAGGGGGCGTGTCCCCGGCCCGCCTGGGATCGCCGTCACTGGTCATCATCACATTTATGGAAAAGTAGCATAAATCACGGTAAGTTCAATATGCCTTATAATCATGTCAGTGGCGGATCCCAGAAAATACTGATGACCCTTTGATGTTTTTTCTACCCGTCACAGAATTTGTTAACTTGTGACCCCCTCTCTGCCCACTCCACCCCATGTCAGAGAATCCTTCATCCACCGATGTATACTCAATAAATTCACATCTTCATACCTTCTCGCTCACTTATTTATCAACTAGGCCTTTTCTATCCTTGCTTTTAGCTAGTTTTACTCTTATAGATAGCAAGATGGAAGCAAATTGATTTTTTTTTAATGTAGGTCTACTTGCATCAAGGTTAACTTGTCATGGGATGATAACAGCGACGCATCAGACCGGTTCGCGGCGGCGGAGTCACATCGATGTTCCCGCCAGTCGCTGCACTTCAGTTTCGGTGATTTGGGCCTGTAGCAAAACCAGGGAGATCCCGTAGCCTTATCGGTAAAGTTGCATAGGTCAGGCTGTAAAATATCAGTCAAATATAATTATGTTAGATTTGGTTTATACTATAATTGATTGTTCTCTTTCATTTTCGTTTGTTCTATCTTCCTTTATTGCAGGAATGCGCCTGGAGCATTTGATTTCGAGTAGATGAGGCTCCTTACAAATCTCATGTTATTGTTATTATATCATGCATCAAAATTTATTGGTTTTTAATTAGTTGAGAGCTCGTCACGTGACCAGAAATATTTCAACTATTTTAAGGTTGCTGTGAAAAAGTACTATATGAGAGTACTATTTTGGAGTTTATTTTGTTTCCTTCAAATCTAAATTTAATGAAAACAAAATGTTTTAATTTTTTAAAGATAAAAACTGATTTTGTTTTGTTCTAAACTTTATTATTTTCCTCCCCAAATGGTATTTAAAAAAACCCATAAATTGTTGATGCAGGATATAAAACAAATATACTATGCCTTCTATTAGAGGTACTGGTTAAAACTATGGGCCTCGGTGACGCAAAATGTACCATTATTATTTGCTCCGGGACTGCGCCCCTCAGCAAATAGTACTATTGGAGTCACCTCTTACACATATTTTTAACCAGAACCTCTCAAGACAGTGTATATTTGTATATTATTATCATTATTATTACTATTATTGTTATTATTCTCATTATCATCATTATTATTATTACTTGGCACTTCCACCTATAATGATAGAGTCTAAACGATTTACACATTGTATACAGAGGGTGAGAAATTGCTTTATTTCAAAAGTACAATTTCAGCGCCTGAGATCAGCGAACAAGATTTTACATGGAAATAGAGGAAGAGTTGCCGAGTTATAAATACATGTCCCGAACTAATTGAAACTTTCTGTACATCATGGGGGGAGAGAGGGGCGGAAGTGTCACTATGGTGACGAAAATTCGTCAGTGCCAGGATACTACCTACTCTGTAAATTTTAATCTTTACATTCCTGGCATCCACTCATATTTTGTTTAAAGGTTCA
The DNA here is from genome assembly GCA_035222895.1 of Strongylocentrotus droebachiensis. NCBI lineage: Eukaryota > Metazoa > Echinodermata > Echinoidea > Camarodonta > Strongylocentrotidae > Strongylocentrotus > Strongylocentrotus droebachiensis. The sequence continues at coordinate 229,255 of JAVYIG010002662.1, read as the reverse complement.
ATCCAGTCTGAACCATTATACAAATTGTTAAATGCATTTACAATTATAATTGTCGTAAGAAATAAGGAAATATAAAAGGCCCCTTACCGGATTACCAGAAAGTACAATGTTGCAGAATGTCTCTTCTTTGTGCGTACCGTGTGCAGACACAAACTTGCCGCGGTAAACGTACCGCGCTGGAGCTGCGTCGCGGAAACGTCGAATCACATCGACCGCTTCACTGGGATGAACCAAGGTCACCTTGACGTTGACCTTCCCTGGCCATTTCAGAGTAAAGAGAGCCCTGTAGGTCCCATCTCCTAGATCGATCACTTCTCCATCCGTTGCAGAACTCGCAGAGAACGTTGAATTCTTGGTGAATATCTTAGCCCGGAAGTAATCACCGCCATATTGTTTCAGCCGTCCCCGTCCATCGCGGGCCTGGATTAGCAACTCGAGCTGATCATGTATGAAGTATACCGTTTTTGCATTACAGATTTTATTGTCGCTGTACTTGGCACTTGTCAGATTCTCCACCGTTGCCCATAGTACGTTGGAGGGCGGGCTTGGTTGTATCGCATCTGTGAGATGACTCACTGGGCCAGTACCTTTCCGCACGGGGCAGACAACACCTGTATCACCAACCGATGGATCGTATAGTACTGGTTTTACGCGCGGTCTAAATACATCGTTGTGTGCGATTCCAGTAGCCTGAAAAAAATCGTTATATTAAAAGTTCAATCATTATAAACCTGGACATGAACACTCACATTGGACCCTATTCACTTTAGAAAATGGTAGGCCTTATTGTTATCAACTACAAAACTGTTTCCATTATGTTGGTTCTTTAATCCCTATGAAATCATCCAAGGTCAACTAGCGCAAAAAAAAAAAAAAAAACGCATTTAGTTTGTTAATCAATTATAATTGACAAATTTGAGCTTTTGAAGAAGAAGAAAAAAAAAAAAAAAAAAATCCGAATGTTTTACTTTTCCCTCAAGAAAATCTGCAATCATACAGGCACCTCAAATGAAATTATTGCAAATATGTTTCTATTCAACAGAAATATTCTGTCATCAATAACGAAGAAAATGCACGTTCATGAAATTTTCTGTACAGAACAAATTGGACGGAAGCTCGCAAGATACGTCATAGTGTTGCCAATTTGTTTGGTAATAGACGCAATCGACATGACGTTTCGTGTGAAACAAGAATTAGAAATATGAACTGGAAGGAATGAACTTGCCTGTATGAAAGAGTGCACGGAATTACAAGATCCCAGTCCACAATCAAGCCACAATCCGCATGTGATTAAACAGACGATAAAAACATTGAACAGCAGGAACGTCTTTTGGGGAGACATCGCACCTAATAAACGATCAAATTGAATACGACATCACTATAATTTGAGTTCTCGGATGTCACTGGATTTCAATTTCTTTCTTATAAACATGAGCACACTGTATGTCGAGAAATCTTCTCGCCTGTCAGTTGAGAACCCGGCCCCCCCCCCCCCCCCCACTCCGAGAACGGACGGACCCCATGCGTGTTACCAAAATGTCCGGTAAAGGTGTACTTTTCGTGCGACAAAGTCCGGCCCGAGAATTGTAAAAAAAAGGGGGTGTATTAACTTTTTACCCGAAAATTTCTTTAAAAAGGGTTTTTTTCTTTTCTTTCTCTCATCTCTTTGGACTCTTGAGAAATAATTCCGAATTTAGGGGGATACATTGAGCATTTTTCATGATTTAGGGGGTCTTCAAGGCAGGAAAAGCCCGCGAAAAGCCCGCGAAAGGGGGGTTCGGCAGTCCTCAGATAGGGGGTGATTTCAAAAAGAGGGAACAAGCATATGCGTACCTTAAATAACACTGAGTTGGGGGGGGGGCGGGGTTGAGTAGGGCCTCGAGCTGGTTTGTGTACACTGATAGAAGAATTGTTGATTAAAAAACGTTCAACCATGGTCATAATGATAGTGTTGATTAAAATATACTTTAATCTTGCGTTGGTTAAGAACAGTGTTGATCAAAACTATTCCTTTTAAAGGCACACTGTCCTACTTGTAGCTACTTGCTCCCTCTATATAGAAAACTTCACAAATCGGTGCCTGTTGGTCCCCCATGATCCTCTTTTGCTTATGTTAAATAAGAGCTGAGTTAATGAGATAGCCACCTGTCACAGTGACCTCGATGGCTCTCTGGGTGGTCTAATCCCTTCTAGCTGCAGTAGTAAAGCCTCCCTTTAAACTATGTTGGTTATGTCCAAGTCGTTGGCAAACATTGTAACCCAGCATGGATTAGAAACAAAATTCCGACAGTAATGATAACCCCCCTCTCGGCTGCATCTTTTTTTAAAACCTAACCTAGCCACCCTAGCGCTACATTGGCTCAATAGGAACCAATACGTCGTGCGCTAGTAAAAAAATATTCATGATACGCACGAACACAGAACCTGATGCGATAATTTATAAAATAATGAGATTTTATACATAAATTACAAGTGCAAAGCTATGTTTTACTTATAAATAAATGACAATTAATGCGAGAAAAACGGGAGGCTTACCGTAATTATGACTACCCAGGTCGTAACTTGTCCATAATCATTGCGGTATACTGGGGGTTAGTCCAGAATCTGGCCGATATCATTTTAATATGCAGCGCTAGGATAGCTAGGTTAGGTTTTAAAACGTCTCCACCCGGTTAACGTTTAATCAAAGTTGATTACAGTGTAATACATGTACCAGGTTCGTGTTAATGTTACGTAGTGATAAAAGACACAGACAGGTTATTGTACATTTAAAGCACTTGTTTTGATTAACCCTATACTCGGGTATGTATATGACTGTGCTGTAATTATAAGTATGGTTCACAATAATATGAATGAATTAATGATTTACAAGTTATATAAACTTAAAGGTAAAGACCAGTATTGGAAACGCCCCAATTTCAAAGAATGAAATAGAAGCTCTCATTACCAATCATGTGAAAGAATATGTTTTGACTAATACATGATGATAACAAATTTGCCGGGAAACCGCCTACTAATTCATATATTTGGTAAATTTGTTTCTCTCATGGTATGTGGGAGATATAGGGTAGTCCCATATACATCTTTCTGTGTATAGTGCTCGTAACTTTACGAAGAATGGGCCAAATTTCTTATCATTTTGATGATTCCAGAACCTTGCAGATGCTAGATGCTAGATGATCAACCTTTTCTGATCGATTCCACCATGTTTCTTTCACAATGCAATCGCATGACCATTACTGGTCTTTACCTTTAAGGGCCAACTACGATTTATGTTATTATTGACAAATTAGGACCGGTCGCTTAAACAAAAAACAAAAAATTGTCCGCTCATCAACGAATATGGAATGTTGCAATCAAATCGCGTATTGTTTGAGAACAATTATTTATTCCGGATAGCGTTCCCTAGATCATTGCGGCATATTATAAGTCAATTAAATATGGAGGCTTCTATCCAATGAACAAGGTTGATGGAATCTAAAAAAGAGGTTAACAAAACAAAGCGTGTATACTGAGGATACATTTTACATAGACAAATATATAACAAACCGCACAACAACTGATCTGGACAGAGATATCCTTCAATGCAAAAAATGCATTAATTGTTAAAAAGGCATTCGCATTGTACAGCGAAACATAAGGTTATAAACATAGTCAAAGATATAAGAGCAAGCAATGGATGAAGAGTATAAAAACTCTCAAAAAAGGAGCGTACATGCATGTAATGTAGTACAATTGTAGTTGTACTGAAACAATCAAATCCTTTCTTAAAGGTACATGTCCCATTTGCAGGCCAAAAAAAAATATGAAAAGGTTAAATTCCAACGGCATTTGAAAGATAATGCTAATTTAGAACTTCCCTAAAGGAAAAAGGGAGGGGGGGGGGGGGGGGGCTTGAAAATGTCTTTCAGTGGGAAAATAACGGCTATTAGTTGACGAATCGACCTAAGTGCATGCTACCAAGTCAGTAAGCAAAAGTCTGATTTCCAAACCATTGTACCGAGTGGTCGTACGTTTTGTGCTGCGCAAAGAATCAATCAGTTGAATTTTGGCTATGTGGGTTATTGATGTAGACAAAATACCCTTTACAGCTCATTTTATGTATACCAAATAAGACTGAAAGCCAGTCAGTCACTTAATAGTGTCTGAAGTGAAGTCTAGCAAGTAAATAGGTTTCCTTCCATAATTTGAATATTAGGACACTGCTAACGTTTATATTTCACAGATAGGACATTCATGACATATTCATAATTCCTGCAAAGTTCTACAGAATTTGATGTTGGTTGCAAAAGGGACCTTCTGTGTCCTTCGACTGACCAACAAGCATCTAGTCTAAGTCATTCAGACCCTACACACGAATAGCTTCTCCAAATCAGGATTATTATAGACCTACCTATAGTATGCATACTGCATTTACAAGGCATGTTCTAAACAAACAGTTATTGACGTATAATACAACTATAATCTACAGGAGATGTATACATATGAATTAACCGAAATTACTCTCACTCAGGCAAGGTAATAAACAAGTCTTCAGAGAATGTAGACTTACTAAGACTATGTAGCAAATCACAAGTTGCCTACAATGAACGATAATTTCGCTGTTTTCACGAAGTGACGGTAGTGAAAACAAATTGCATTCACTTTGCGTTACGATTTTCCTCACTACCGTCACTTCGTGAAAACAAGGACGGATTATTTGATTGATTAGCACGATAAGTTAAATGTTATTCATCTCGTGATCAAAGTGAAATACATTTACCAGCAACTTTGTTTCATGTTGTTGAAAAATCATAATATTCCCTAAAATTCCAATATTTTGTTGATTCGTGTTTATTATATTAACGGCCCAGCGCTCCTAATGTCACCCAGACAGATTATTATACGCGATGGTCCTAGCAAACAGAGAGTATTCATTTGAAATTAAGCAAACTACTATTAGGAAGAAGAGGATGAAGAACAAGGGGAAGGAGAAGAATCATTTCAGCGATATCAGTAATTATTTTCTTTTTGATCGAGGCATACACATCCACATTACATGTACAAACACATGTACATACTCCGTGGCAAGAAGGAAATAAGCGAGGGAAAAGAAGGGCAATGACAAGATAGAGAGAGAGAGAGAGAGAGAGAGAGTTGCCTATGGCCCGGGTACAAATTCAGTTTTCTTTACTTTATTAGACCCGATACTGAATCATGAATTTACCATGTGATTAAAATTTTAAAATCATCTATGAACAGTAAATTATTATACATCTAATGAAAGAGCGTTTTATCCCCAATCATTTGGTATCATTTTTTATGTGGTATGTGTTTACGCTTGGATGAACAGGAGGCATTTTTTGCGAGAGTGCAAAAATCGGCTTGCGCCAAAATGATACCTACAGTATGTGATATGTTTTGGATTAAAGTGAGAGAATGAATATTGAATGTATCAAAATTAATGAGATGCATGCTTTTTGCAGAAGCAAAGTCACACACACACATACACACGCGCGCGCACCGCCAAATGTTCGTTGATATTTGATATAATTATGTGGCATGATTAATTTTATTAGGGATATTATTTGGATCAGCAATGACCGAATTAGTACCCAAATCCCTTTTTTTTTATTCCAACATCACATAAGCAAATTTGGCGCAAGTCGACACCCCCATAATTTTATCAAACGAATACGTTTTCACTGGCTGCATGCCGTATAAACTAGCAACAAACTCCGTTTCGTTGACGATCAGCCATGCATGAATTTTTTCGTCTTCTTTGTTGTTACGGTAGACAGCCAGTGAAAACGAATTTGTTTAATAAAATTATGGAAATGCAAGCATTACTTTAAGCAAACAGAACTTTGTTATTCCTGGCTTATTTTTCCTGATTGAGGTGTCATAATTATGAAAGGGCAAAAAATGAACCTTTTGGAAAATGATTTTCTCTTTGAAATTCAGACACCATCCGCCGAATGACTTTTTGGTATCCTTTCTTCAAATTGTTTTTAATCACTCAGGCGTGAATTAGTTGCATCAAATGAAAGAGGAGGATCCAAGCTTTACAAATACGTGTCATTTATTAATTATAATTGTGATTAAGTTATGATAAAACATCGATTATTCTCGGTTTCGTTTTTGCTGGGACGCACTAGTAAAGTAAAAATATAGTTCTTCCTGCCCTTTTACACTTGACAAGACGCATTCATGCAACTTCTTTGACAAAATGTCGGTCGTTAAGTGATTTATACAGTTTCCAAAGTGGTACTATACAAGAAATAATACATATCCTACCGAAGTCATGTAGACCGTGGAATGGACATGAAAACACGTGGAGCTAACACAGGCTAGAATACTACGGTTTAAAAGCTGCTGAGCACCATGTTATAGCAAGCTCAAAAAACATTTGATCAGTGTTAACCCGGATATAAATAAGTCAAGGCTTCTTTTAAAATGCAACGGCTTCGACCTATGGCGGTGATAACTCGAGATATTAATGCTGAGTTGTAATTCAGATCATGTCTATTCTAATCTACAAAATGAAATACAATTTCAAATACTGATTATGCATTTAAAAATGTTTTCCGTGTTACCGTTCTAATTTTTCAGTTAAAATGTACGCTTAAAATGTCAGTGCATTACTGTATTGTTGACAGCCCAGGGTAGAAAAAGGTCCATGACAAAATGAACGCAAAAACATAACGCCGTATTCAGAAAAATAAGTAATTATCAACTAGTAAAATCTTTTAAGTGAAAGCATAAGCTAGATAAGTAAAATGTGTAGCTTAAGTAATTGCTCAATACCGCATTCATTACCTTTCACTTTGAATATGATAACACATGTTACTTGCCGCGGCTAGCAAGTTCTCAAGTACTTACTTACAGCAGCAGCTCTAAAAGAAGCGTGTTTTTTTTTTTTGGGGGGGGGGGGGGGAATGAAAATCTCAGCAACACAAAATATATTTCATAAATATTCATAAATGTCACATTCAGTTACTATTGTTACTCATAATGTAGGCTAAAGCGGAATGTAAGATTTAGAAATATCGACTTTAAAGATTTGTTAACCGGATAATGTTGAAACAACCTCATTAACCCCATTATTGAATTAACAAAATGTTGGATATAAATATGGTGGTTGTTGTTCTAAACAGATGCAAACTAAAATGAAAATGCCATAAATTGAGTAAAAAGTTATTGCGTTTCACCAGGCAAAGTGCATTTTCTGCCTTAAGGGTAAGGGGTGTAAGGGGGTGAAGACTACTACTACTTGCTTCATAAAAGTAACATATTTTCATCAATGAACACAAGTTTGATTTTAACGTTGAAAATCAACTACATGGATCTGCTTGTAAAAACACTAGATAATGGTCACTTTGGTTAATAAACATTCAAGCATTTACTAATCTAGAAGCATATTCACTTATAAGAAAGTAGTACTTTGGCTTCCAAATTTGGTTCATTTATTTTGTGTTCTCATTAATTGAAAATCAATCATATACTTATCTAGTATATTTGTATAATTTAGTCGAAATATAAACTTCTTCCTGAGAAGCCGAGAAGGGATGTGTAAAAACATGGGGGGGGGGGGGGGGGGGTGGAACGGAAAGGAACGGAAGATTGTCCGCTCATTAACGAATATGGAATGCTGCTATCAAATCGCGTATTGTTTGAGAACAATTATTTATTCCGGATAGCGTTCCTTAGATCATTGCGGTATAGCGCTCATAAGTCAATTAAAATAATATGGAAGCTTCTATCCAATGAACAGGGTTGATGGAATGGAGCTGCGTGATCTCCTCAAGAAAGCAGAGGGTCGACCGTTTGAAACATTTTTCGCAGTGAAGGGCTATAAAAAAAAGAGGTTAACAAAACAAAGCATGTATACTGGGCATACATTTAACATAGAAACATAGCAATGGATGAAGAGTATAAAAACTCTGAAACAGGAGCGTACATGCATGTAATGTAGTACATGTACTTGTACTGAAACAATCAAATCCTTTCTTAAAGGTACATGTCCCATTTGCAGGCCAAAAAAAATATGAAAAGGTTAAATTCTAACGGCATTTGAAAGATAATGCTAATTTAGAACTTCCCTAAAGGAAAAAGGGAGGGGGGGGGGGGGGGGGGGCTTGAAAATGTCTTTCAGTGGGAAAATAACGGCTATTAGTTGACGAATCGACCTAAGTGCATGCTACCAAGTCAGTAAGCAAAAGTCTGATTTCCAAACCATGGTACCGAGTGGTCGTACGTTTTGTGCTGCGCAAAGAATCAATCAGTTGAATTTTGGCGTATCAGGACAATTACCCCCTGGGCAATCACCCCCCGGGCAATTACCCCCCGGAAAACTACCCCCGTAGGACGATTACCCCCCGGAAAATTACCCCCCGGAGAATTACCCCCCGAGGACAATTACCCCCCCGAGGACAATTACCCCCCGAGGACAATGACCCCCCGAGGACAATTACCCCCCGGAAAATTACCCCCCGGAGAATTACCCCCCGAGGACAACTACCCCCCGCGGACAATTACCCCCCGAGGACAACTACCCCCGAGGACAATTACCCCCCGAGGTCAATTACCCCCCGAGAACAACTACCCCCGAGGACAATTACCCCCCGAGGACAATTACCCCCAAGGACAACAACCCCCGAGGACAACTACCCCCGAGGACAATTACCCCCCCCGAGGACAATTACCCCTCATGGACACTACTGGGCATGGTGGCTCAGTGGTTAGAGCGCCCGCCTCATGAACGGGAGGTCGTGAGTTCGAACCCCAGCCGAGTCATACCAAAGACTTATAACAATGAGACCTTCTGCCTTCTAGCTAGGCGCTAAGCATATAAGATTGGAGAAGGGTCATAATAACATATTATGTTATGCAGGGCCCGCTGGAAGAGCAGTTTCATATTGGCTACCCTGGGTAAATAAAACGTTATTATTATTACCCTCGAGGTCAACTATCCCCCAGGAAAACTACCCCCGAGGACAACTGCCCCTCCTCCTTCGAGGACAACTCCCCCCCCCCTCCGAGGACAATAACCCCCAATGACAATCACCCCCGAGGAATTTATAACATTGTGACGTATAACGCAAGCTTCTCTCCAAATTGCTATTTACAGAAAATTGCATAAACCTCATTTTCTTTGTTATTTATGAAGTTCATTTCAGTCTTTTCAAATTATTCGAATTGATATTGGGGGGGGGGGGGGAGGGTGTGGAGGTTGCCCAATTCCCCTGTAGTTTTGCTACCGAGTAAAGAACATGAATTACATTTCTTAGAAATTAAACAATACATTGCGCGCAGATGAGTACGCGTTACAGCTTCTCTCACCATCAATGGCACAACAAGGAAATTAGGATGTAAGATTTCCTTTATGCATCCTCTGTAACTTTTTTAATCAGCTGATCGTGTATTTGCCTTTGTATGTATAATGGGCCCTCATCCATGCCATGATCCATAATTAAGGTTTTCTTCACGTTATCTATTATTTCTGTTGTCATGCTGAAGTATAATATGTTTTCGTGTACGTTAAATTATTTTGAAATAGAAATTGCCTTCAAGTTATATGTACGGTGCCATGTCAAAAGAAAATAAATATCCGCTCTCTGGTAATTGATCTCATTTGATTTTGTAACGCCAACACAGCGTTTTTCAACCGGGGTGCCGCAAGAGAATGATTTGGAAAACGTTGATTTTGTAAGAAAAAATCAAATACCAGAAACGGTTAAAATATGTAATTACATGAGAAAATAGAAATTTAAAGATACTAAAGTGTCTTCCTTTCTCGCTCGCTGACAATATTTTAACAGCAAGGCAAATAAGGGCAACGAGAGGCCCGCATATCCTCAAATTCGTGTATCAAGTTCATGACCAAATATATCACTTTTTATTTATGTACATTTGGCGGCAAGGTGCCCGCATACAGTACTTTAAGTAGTTTCTAGTGTGTGGATTACAATTTTTTTTTTACCAGTTTGAAAATGTCTTCTTCTTTTTATTCTTAAGTGTGCCCATACGTGTGTGCATAGCACTAGACGAGAGCCAGAGTCATGCAAAATTAATAATCTGTAAAGACTTTGGGATTTGGGAGAAACTTTTCATTTCTGAAGCGGGTACCGTCACTAACAAAAAGTAAAAATAACGCTGCTCCAGAGAAATGTATTTCTATGCATTTTGAAAAGCGCTGGACAATTACCTAAAACTTACATCCTTCGTGGAAATTAGCAACCGCACTGGCGTTGCATAAATTATAATAAAAGGGAAATGTGTAGTAATGAGGAAGACAACGTGATATAGTATTTGAAAGAATATGGGTTCATGCAGGGGATCTTCTGGGCTCGTAGCCATCTCTCAATGTGTCAGATCGTCTTTTGCTATTGAATCCTGATTGTCCACGGGGGTAGTTGTCCTCGGGGGGGGGGGCGTAATTGTCCTAGGGGGTAATTGTCCTCGGGGGGTAATTGTCCTAGGGGGTAATTGTCCTCGGGGGTAGTTGTCCTCGGGGGGTAGTTGTCCTCGGGGGGGTAATTGTCCATGGGGGGTAATTTTCCGGGGGGTAATTTTCCGGGGGGTAGTTGTCCTCGGGGGGTGATTCTCCGGGGGGTAATATTCCAGGGGGTAATTGTCCTTTGGGGGTAGTTTTCCGGGGGGTTATTTTCCGGGGGGTGATTGCCCAGGGGGTAATTGTCCTAGAACCGAATTTTGGCTATGTGGGTTATTGATGTAGACAAAATATGCTCATGTACCCTTTACAGCTCATTTTATGTATACCAAAGAAGAGAAAGCCAGTCAGTCACTCAATAGTGTCTGAAGTGAAGTCTAGCAAGTAAATAGGTTTCCTTCCATAATTTGAATATTAGGACACTGCTAACGTTTATATTTCACAGATAGGACATTCATGACATATTCATAATTACTGCAAAGTTCTCCGGGAAAGTTCTACAGAATTTGATGTTGGTTGCAAAAGGGACCTTCTGTGTCCTCCGACTGACCAACAAGCATCTAGTCTAAGTCATTCAGACCCTACATATGCCTAGCTTCTCCAAATCAGGATTATCATACCTAGTAGTACTGTATTTACAAGGGATGCTCTAAAAATAAACAGTTATTTACGTATATGAATTAACCGAAATTACTCTCACTCAGGCAGGATAATAAACAAGTCTTCAGAGAATGTAGACTTACTAAGACAAGTTGCCTACAATGAACGATTATCTGATTAGCACGATAAGTTAAATGTTATTCATCTCGTGATCAAAGTGAAATATATTTACCAGCAACTTTGTTTCATGTTGTTGAAAAATCATAATATTCCCTAAAATTCCAATATTATTTTCTTGATTCGTGTTCATTATAACGGCCCAGCGCTCCTAATGTCACCCAGACAGATTATTATACGCGATGGTCCTAGCAAACAGAGAGTATTCATTTGAAATTAAGCAAACTACTATTAGGAAGAAGAGGATGAAGAACAAGGGGAAGGAGAAGAATCATTTCAGCGATATCAGTAATTATTTTCTCTTTGATCGAGGCATACACATCCACATTACATGTACAAACACATGTACATACTCCGTGGCAAGAAGGAAATAAGCGAGGGAAAAAAAGGGCAATGACAAGAGAGAGAGAGAGAGAGAGAGAGAGTTGCCTATGGCCCGGGTACAAATTCAGTTTTCTTTACTTTATTAGACCCGATACTGAATCATGAATTTACCATGTGATTAAAATTTTAAAATCATCTATGAACAGTAAATTATTATACATCTAATGAAAGAGCGTTTTATGCCCAATCATTTGGTATCATTTTTATGTGGTATGTGTTTACGCTTGGATGAACACGAGGCATTTTTTGCGAGAGTGCAAAAATCGGCTTGCGCCAAAATGATACCTACAGTATGTGATATGTTTTGGATTAAAGTGAGAGAATGAATATTGAATGTATCAAAATTAATGAGATGCATGCTTTTTGCAGAAGCAAAGTCACACACACACATACACGCGCGCGCGCACCGCCAAATGTTCGTTGATATTTGATATAATTATGTGGCTTGATTAATTTTGTTAGGGATATTATTTGGATCAGCAATGACCGAATTAGTACCCAAATCCCAATTTTGTTTTATTCCAACATCACATAAGCAAATTTGGCGCAAGTCGACACCCCCATAATTTTATCAAACGAATACGTTTTCACTGGCTGCATGCCGTAGAAACTAACAACAAACTCCGTTTCGTTGACGATCAGCCATGCATAAAGTTTTTCGTCTTCTTTGTTGTTACGGTAGACAGCCAGTGAAAACGAATTTGTTTAATAAAATTATGGAAATGCAAGCATTACTTTAAGCAAACAGAACTTTGTTATTCCTGGCTTATTTTTCCTGATTGAGGTGTCATAATTATGAAAGGGCAAAAAATGAACCTTTTGGAAAATGATTTTCTCTTTGAAATTCAGACACCATCCGCCGAATGACTTTTTGGTATCCTTTCTTTAAATTGTTTTGAATTACTCATGCGTGAATTAGTTGCATCAAATGAAAGAGGAGGATCCAAGCTTTACAAATATGTGTCATTTATTAATTATAATTGTGATTAAGTTATGATAAAATATCGATTATTCTCGGTTTCGTTTTTGCTGGGACGCACTGTATATTGAGAAATAAAATGAAGTAAAAATATAGTTCTTTCTGCGCCCTTTTACGCTTAAAAGGACGCATTCACGCAACTTCTTTGACAAAATATCGGTCGTTAATTGAACTATACAGTTTCCAAAGTGGTACTATAAAAGAAATAATACATATCCTACCGAAGTCATGAAGACCGTGCAGTGGCGTACGCAGGATTTTTTTCAAGGGGGGGTTTTTAAATCAAAAAAAGGGGGGGGGGGTTTCCAAAAAACATACATAAAACATACACATACAAAAAACTCGAGGGGGGGGGGGGGTTTAACCCCAAAACCACCCCCTCTGCGTACGCGCCTGAAGCATGAATAGGTTTGTAAACAAACTATTATAGAATCCTGGTTACTTTCATTTCTTCAAGAACAGATATCAATTCCTTGTTGTAAAAGATCCCACGCTAATTCTGTCTATTCTTGAACAAGGCACTATGACAAGTCAATGACCATTTGCTCTTTGTAAACGAAACAGGACGACATTTTATTCTCAGATAGAAAATGACGAATACTTGTTGTAGAGGGTTATCGGCTTCAGGAGGCCAATTTCAAAACAGCGCGGGAGATGCTATAGTAGGCCTATTATACACCAAGCAAAAGTATAAATAAGTATAAATTATATTTTTAATTCACTTGATTTAACATCCATGATTATAGTAGTTTATCTTCTTATTTATTGTAAAAAGGATGTGTTTATTTTATTTGTTTATCTATTAAATCAATATAGTAGAGGTCTCGGAGGGGTTAAGGCACTTGACTGAAATTGCAAAGGTCGTGGGTTCGATCCCCGGCATGGCAGTGATGGCACTAATGTCCTTTGTCAATGTATTAGTTAATCTACATTGTCACCGTAAAGTAAGTAGAGATATGGGGACCAGGACTACAACAGCCTTTGTGGTATACATTGCCATATGCCCGCACGGTGACCATAATTATGGTAGGACTATCCGCAAGAGAGTGGAGATGGTGCACACTGTGCGTGAATGATTCCAATGACTGGGGTGATGATAATAAACAGTTGCCCACAAAGTTGGAATACATTTTTCTAACCTCTTTCTATACAATAATTGTGAGAATATGATGTATTCTTAATGCCATAGTTTATATCTTCTCAGAACTTTACTGATCAATCAATACGACTATTTACATTGATCGGTAAAGGTCTGATAAGATATCAACTTCATATATTGCGAGGATAAACCACATTCCCACAATCGTTTTACTAACAGAGATGAGAAAAAATTTTCCAACCTTATGGGCAACACTGTATATTTTAAGTACTTTGAGACGGTATTATATTAAGCGCTACATAATCATATTTATTATTATCCTCTGTTATTCCTATCCATTGAGTATTATCCTTACTAATCGTTATGAAATGAAATCTGAATAAACAACTAGGCCTACTCGAGAACATTGAACCGATTTTAATTAATGTGCGTCACATGACAACTTAAGAAACATACGACTCAAAGAGGCATTAAAATGTAAGTGGCAGAATAGTTGTGTCGAAAGATGAAGTTATTTATTGGTCATGTGGTTGCATTTATTTTGAGCAGTTGATTATGAAGTGAAAAGGGGCAAATGTGTGTATGATATTTTGGTACCTTTCAATTGTCATTATTGCCATTATGCTCCTGTGTAAACTGCGAGTTACAATCATGACATTCTTGGAATTTTATTCTTCGGAAAGACAAGACAGGGATAGCACAATAAGTTCATATAAAGTCGGGTTTTTCCTTCACTATCTACGCTGGATAGAGGTATACAGAAATGCGCTTGATGTTTGATAATCCTACCACAGTAAAGTATTTTTTCTTCAAGTTTTGATGGTCCTTTTCATTTTAAATTAAACATCACATAGTATCAACATATTATGGATCATATAATAATAAACTTTGCTGTTTATTATATAACAGCAAAGTATTACTCCAAGAGAGAATTTAAACGAATATAGGATAGCTTTATAAAAATAATTGGGTAATAAAAAAAAACGCAATGAAATAGCGGACAGAGCGAGTGGACACACGTTCAACCGTTTTAAAATGAATGAAATGTTAAAACTTCTTCAAGACTAGTGTCCTTTAAGTTTGTAAAATAAACACCAACACGGATCTTCTTCTAATTAGCATATTTTTGTTTTGATTTTGATGACCATTCATCTCAAGTTTGTTTCTTCATCATCACGATCATTCCGGGGTTTGTTATTTGGCTTCACAGACGTGCTTATTTAGTGGCGGATCCCGGAGGAGAAGGGGGTGGGGTAAGGGGATAGGGGGTAGGGGTATAGGAGTAGGGAATTCTCATAAACCCAATTGTCCGTATATCTCTAGTAACAACAAAACAAAACAAAAGTTACCAATGTATATACATGTACTCGTTTGCACCCCGGCCAAATTGAGAACTCTTTTTTGGTGCACATACAGAACATAGAAAATAATACATAATATAGTCTAAATACAATAGTTGTATCTTGAGAAGCCAATTTTATTTATGTTATAAATGTAAATTACCTTGAATATATATTTGTTAATTTGTTTCAAATGAAAATCAATAAAATCCCTGTGGAGGGAAAAATATGGAGAAAAAATATATAGTCTAAATACAGTGTATACGATTTAAAAAAAAAATAACAACACTTGTTTCTCTTATGCTTAAGTATTACATTGTACTAGGTACATTGTACATACTAAAATATTTGCTTGTCTCGTCAAGAATAATATGATCCGCTATAGACATGAGCGTGTTTGCATTTAAAACAAGAAACTCAGGCGCTTTGTTGTTGAAACATACCAAGAACGAATCTAGAAAGAATGATATTTGATATGATCACTTTTGGTTTTCACTTTGCCACCCACATTTGAATAAAAATAACAGTCATATTATTATTAAATCATTAGAAGGAGAATCATACCATTTTTTATTCGTTCGATTTACAGGCAGTATACTTTGATTAAGGTACATGTAGGTGCCTCATTTATCTCTATTAAGACGATATTGCAGCAAATCTGTAATATGAAATGAAAGTAAAACTTGTCGGGAGAAGCACAGCTACATAGGAGAACGATAGGGTATCCAGTTTTCTTTAGCGATGGGGGATGAACGGAGTTTACTGTCATTTTTTAAAAATATACCCCCACCCTTTCAAAAAACGCCCTGCGCCGCCCCTGTACCATGTCGCATACAAGATATGGTACGTGCTGTTGCCCATTAAATTGTATCAAAATGTTTTCTCCTCTTTTCATGTAATAGTTGTAAAACTTATTTGGTTTATTCTTGATAGATAACGTTCATATGAACTTAATTGAACAATCGCTATGGCACTTTATAGATTGATCTAAATGTATAAGGTTCTGAGAACTGAGGTTCTACTGACTTTTGCGCCATGATAACACCCCCCCCCCCTCCTCCACTTCTTCTTGTCTCGAGCATGTCGAATATCCTCCTTCTTTTTAAGTTCATTTCATGAAGAGAGGTAGGATGAATTATTCAAATTTTGAAGGCAACGGTGTAAATATTTAGTTTAGTGGGAGAAAGAAGACTCCTCAGATGAGGTAAATATTTTAACTTGTCCGAGGGGATTATAAATCACAATCATCATTTATTTATTTGTTTCTTCTTCTCATTGTGAAACAAACACAAAAACTGTTTGAAAACAATTGCGAAAGGTGGCTTATGTAGTACATACAATGGATGTGTACTGTTAAGTTTTGTAATGATCATAATTGTCGGAAATTCGTGCACAGTTGCTGAAGTTTACATGCGATGGACACATAAATGGGTATATGGGACTACAATCAAATGTTTGGACCCACTTTTCAGCTATTTCTTGCCGTATGTTGAATATGGGACATTTCAGGAGGATTTTTTTTTTCAGGGGACATTCATCGGCTATCGTGACTGCAGGATTCTTCCAAGCAGACATACACTGTTGCATGAAATGATTGTGACAATACGATATATTCTTGATCATGTTTAAAGATAAAGTTTATATCTTCTCGGAAATGTCTAAAGAGTCATAGAGACTAATAAATAAACTTCTGAGGATAAATAAACTTTATCTACCAAGAGTGAATCATATTGACACAATCATTTCATGAAATAGCCGAGAAACAAATTATTCCAAATTTAGGGGCAACATTGTACAAAGAATGATAAAGCTCAACGATTCTTTTTTCATCTTTACTAGTGGAACAATTATCAGCCTTTCTGTTCAAGTTAATATTAAACGGTCTGATAGTGGTTTTACCGCCCATCTCAATTTACATTTTATCTAGGGTTGTCTTCCGGCGTGGGATGCTTTCTTAAACAAACATAGTTTGCAGATGGATTTATGTTCTACTGCTCTTCAGCAACTACATGTTTCGTGATCATTTGCTTTCAAACTTCAATGTCGATTAAGCCGTGTAAAGTGTGTTGAAACATTGAAACTTAAGCTGAGCCAAAAAGTACAACGCTTCCTTGCATAGTACAGTGTGCATTTATTTGCATAATGTAGGGTTTTGTGGATAAAAACAGAGGGTGTGTACATTAATCACCACGATTGCAGAGACTTTCGAAAAATAACTACCTAAAGCAATTCCAATACAGACAATAACCTTGTACATCACTTATTGACGTGTCTGATGTATGCGAACATTACAATATGATGTAATACGCAATGTAAACATGAGTTCAATGGGATAATAAACAAAAGTATTGACATTTTCCCTAAATTCATTTTTCGAAAGCCTGCGCGATTATGGTGTTCACCTTCTCATCATCGAATGTCACAGTGATGATAATAATCATGGAAAGTGCTTATATAGCGCATAGTAAATCGTAGAATTCTATTTGCACGTTACATTTTACATTGTTTCCTAACATAGAATACTTAGAAATATGAGAGAAATTCAACGGGAAAAAATATCATTATTGATATTAACAGATTGTAGATTTCAAACTTGGACTCTTTTCTCCAAAAACGAACTACATGTACGTACCACTTGACTGAATAGGACTCTAGCGAGTCTAGCGTAATAACTTTGGCACTACACAGCTAAAGGCGACAATACATGCTTTAGGGTGATCGGAGTCTTTGGTCCTTTAAACTGTCTATTGTCCCCTCTTTAATTAAGGGCCTATCTCACTGAGCGGCGAATGCTTGCGAACGTTGTGAATTTGGATTCGCCAACTTTTCTGACGAATGTTGGCGAAAATCAGCGACATTAAGTGACAATTTTTTATTAGCAACATTTGAGCGAATGTCTCCGAAAGTGTTTGCGAAAGGCAGTTGGCGACTATTAGCGACTGTAAGCAAATGTTAGCGACAGTTTTTGCGAACTTTAGCAACCATTTGCCAATCCTTTGCCACTATTTGTGAACGTTTGAGACCTTTTGCTAACTACTGGTACTCAATGGATCGATTTTATAAAGGAACCTTATGGTAACGTGGTCGCTAGCTTTGGCGAAACACAGAGAACTGACGAAAACAAAGAGCAAAACCATTTAACAACCGTTTGCAAAGGCTTACGACTGTTTTGCAAACGCTTGCAACTGTTTTGCAAACGCTTACAACTGTTTGCAAACGTTTGCGGAAAAATAAATTCGCAAAGAAACTGTTTACAACAAAGAAAACTGTTTGCGATCTTTCTTGCAACCTTTTACAACATTTTACAAACTCTGGCGAAACCCCAAATTCGCTTTATACGTTCGCAAGCATTCGCCGCTCAGTGAGATAGGCCCTTAACGGACCCCATGACAATTGGGCGCCCCGATTGCCCTCGATTCGTCTGAATAGGCCCTTCCATTCAAGATAAACCGCCCCACTGAATTAAACTGCTCTGTGACGTTGACGTTTGATGAAAGTACAAGTAGTGAATGGGGCGAGTTGATTAGCTCTAAATTGTTCCCAGTCTCCCGGACTGCGATGTCTTTAGAAGGCGGCCCGGCGTCGACAGAAATGGATGGGTCCATGGGTAGAGTAACATGTCTGTGGTTTTGACCAGTAAGTTGGGTCCAAGTATTTTTTAATAGTTTTATTTGCCCTATTTCACTTTGATAATCTCGGTGCTTGTCATATAAGACTGCTTGTTAATATACTACATTGACAATCCTTAATTTGTAATGTTATATAGTAATATCTATGGACTAGATATGATTTGGGTAAAAATGAAGGCCGGAGAAGCTACAGCCCCCCCCCCCAACACAAAAAACACACGCACACACGCATACAATTATCGCTATTTTGAACGTTTGTGTCCATATTTTAGAGTTTGTCGGTCTACATTTACAAATCCGTGTAAATCAAATTCCTGACTAAAATAATCCAGTTTTCTAACGGATACTGTCGGCAAAGGTCTTGAATAATAGAGAACTGTTAAGAAACTCTTGCTGAGCCAAGTCTATCATTGCATAACGTGCTTGAGATTTGAGCTTGAATACAAATCGCCCGTTTGCTAATCCATTCAGGTAGCGAACGGGTAACAGTTAGTGGGCAGAATCTCACCTTATGCACAATTATTAGGACATTATTCTGGCGACAAGCGCACGAACATAAACTTTGTTCTTGTGATGTGTTGCGCTTCATCGGCTGGAAAGGATGGATAATTTTCACCAGATAGACAAGTTGAGAGACTAGGGAGAGAGAGATAGAGAGAGATAGATATAGAGAGAGAGAAAGAGAGAGGGAGAAAGAGAGGGAGAGGGGGGGAGACATATTAACATAACAAATAATATAAACATAAACAAATTTAACAAATAGACTCACAGGCCCTCTTCTTTTTTCCTCGCACACTCTTTCTCTTTCTTGTTCTCTCTCTTTCTCTCCCTCACTTTCCCACTCTCCCCCTCTCTCTCTCCCTGTCTCTCTGTCACACTCTCTCTCTCTCTCTTTCTCTCCGTATCTCTCTCTCTCTCTCTCTATAAAAAAAACCACCTAATTGTTCATTGATTTTGAGGTATCCTTATACTTGACCGACATGCACCCCTAATCGTCAAGCATACTTGCTCCGATTAACGTTTTTGAAAAGAATTAAAACTCTTCAGAGAAAATCGAAGGTGAAATAAGCTCAACTTGAAGTTTACTTTCATACTTAGCTTTTTAAAAGTGTCCATTCTTTTCAAACTTTTCAGGACTTGGCAGTCCATGGATTCGTTCTAGAGAGATTATCGATGCGTGATTTCACGATTACGATTTTTTTTTTTAGTTCACACGCCATTCTAGTTTTTGCCCGTAAGATATTATACTTTAATGTATTTTAAAGATTTGTATATTTCAAGTAACGGATGCTGGAGAAGGGGACTTCATTCCCACCCCCCCCCCCCCCCCCAACAAAAAAAAAGAGAGAGAGAGAGAGAGAGAAGAAGAAAACAAATCTCGACCATAAACGAGTTAAACCGAGGAACATGTAGGAAATGAATGCCAGTGTTCAATGCATCGTCAGTGTTGACATAAATTGAACATGAAATGTAAATATTATTCATATAACTTTCTCAGTTACTCCAGGGATATGAGAGTTAAATCCTGTAAGCATTTTTTTCCATTCCATACCCAAACTGATACTAGTTTGTTGATTGTTTATACAAACATGTACATATTGTAGATATACTGAAATCACAATGGAAATAATCATTTAAAACAAAATTAGCTAAATGATAAGAACATGATTTTGATACAAGGGTCCACAATTGTACAATCATTGCTTTTTAGTGGACACCTCTGTTTCCAATATGTATTCCTTAATTTTGGTGGATGATTATAATTGATTTGTAATGTTTTGTTGGAAACAAAAATGAAATTGAAATTGAAATTAGAATTGTACTACACAAGTCATGATAAATGAACGAAAATATCATTCATTCATTTGCTCGTGAACGAAAATATTTGCTTAATTACGAAGCTGAAAAAAGGAAAAAAAAAAAAGGAAATTATTCAACTTTTGTTTGTATGATCAATGGTGATGATTAACTATTTACCCAACATTGTTACAGGACCTCAGTCATGGCGGTAATGAATGAGCGAACACAAATAAAATTGCAGAACAATATTTGGGGTGAAAAGGGGCTAAGTAAACATAATTTATTCCAAACAGAATCGGAAACCCCCGCAAATAATCATGAATTTGGAATTATATAAGTCCGTTTGTTCAAAGTACAGGTTAGGATTCGTTGATTTTATGAAGAATTTGTGCTAGCGGATTTAGTGAAGCTCATGATGTATGATGTATGATACAACTCATACAACTCAGTGGCGTACGCAGGATTTTTTCAAGGGGAGGGTTTTCAAATCGGGCCCAAAATTTCGCAACGACTCAGCCAGCCGCTGAATAGGCGGGGGGGGGGGGGGGGGGGGGGGGGAGGTAAGAGGACACTTTTTTCTTTTTTTTGGTCTCGACATTTGAAGATTTGACATTTTGTCCAGTTGAGGGGGGGGGGGGGGTAAAGTCACCTATTTAAGGTCACCCATTAGCATTTTTTTTTTTTTTTTTTTTTTTTTAAATATTTATCAAAAAGGGGGGGGGGGGGGGTTTTACAAAATAACATACAAAAAACATACACATACAAAAAACTCGAGGGGGGGGGGGGGGTTTAAACCCAAAGCCACCCCCCTGCGTACGCGCCTGAGACCGTGGAATGGACATGAAAACACGTGGAGCTAACACAGGCTAGAATACTATGGGGCGCCAAGTGTTACCCTAGTTTTTCGGTATAAAATCACCTCATTCTGTTACAAAATTGGTACCGAATTAATTTTGTTACAAAATGATTTGTACCAAATTTATTTTGTTACAAAATGAACTCAAAAAACTTATTTTGTAACAAAATTTTATTTTGTTAAAAACTTTTGTAACAAAATAAATTTTGTTACAAAATGATTTTTACCGAATTCATTTTGTTACACAAATTTTACCGAATTCATATTGTTATAAAATGAATTTTACCGAATTCATTTTGTTACAAAATCATTTTACCGAATTCATTTTGTTACAAAATGATTTGTACCGAATTCATTTTGTTACAAAATGACTTTGTACCGAATTCATTCGGTATTACAAAATGTTTTTCTTTTGTGGACGGAATACATTTCGTACCGAGCTTATTTTCATTCTGTGTACGAAATTATAGTCCGTGCATATATAGTTTTGTGTCCGCGGAATGCACGGCCAGTAAACAGTTGATGCTTTGGGGAGAGGGGACTAATCATTAACCTTGATAATAAGTTGTGTTCTTACTGCACGCACTGCCACATCCTGATAACACACTAGTAGCGTACACATGGTGTGGGTGTGTCTACACTCAATAATATCAAAATACTGGAAGTTAAAGTTAATCTGCACATAAACAAAGCGTTTCGCTAAACATTTTGGCTAAGAATTTTGTATAAGTAAGCAAAAGACAAATATACTGACGGCATTAATTATTATCGTTATTGAGAGAATATAGTTCTCTCAATAACAACAACAATACAATACATACTCATAAAGCGCACTTATATTAATAACTTACTCAAGGCGCTATATAAAACAAAATACACAATCTCTCTACAGAATTGTAACAATATATGCAGGCTCTTTGGAACCTGTAAAAGTATGACGAGAAAAAAAATATGCATAACTATAAATATTTGCAAGTTGTAAATCTGTATTGTTCTTTGTAATATACCCTGGAGGACTTGGGAGGGGGTAGCGGGAGGGGGTAGCGGGAGGGGCTGGCGGTATCGAAAGGGGGTGATGAGGCGAGGGGGTCGATAAGGTGGATAGTGCATAAATTACTATAATTTTGGACCCCATGGAAGAATTTCGTCCACAAGAAAACACATTTTGTATTACAGAATGAATTCCGTACACAGAATGAAAATGAGTACGCGTACGAAATGTATTCCGTCCACACAAAAAACCCATTTTGTAATACAGAATGAATTCGGTACAAATCATTTTGTAACAAAATGAATTCGGTAAAATGATTTTGTAACAAAATGAATTCGGTAAAAATCAATTTGTAACAAAATGAATTCGGTAAAAATTTTGTTACAAAATGAATTCGGTACAAATCATTTTGTAACAAAATTTATTTTGTTACAAAAGTTTTTAACAAAATGAAATTTTGTTACAAAATAAGTTTTTTGAGTTCATTTTGTAACAAAATAAATTTGGTACAAATCATTTTGTAACAAAATTAATTTGGTACCAATTTTGTAACAAAATGAGGTGATTTTATACCGAAAAACTAGGGTAACACTTGGCGCCCCATAGAATACTACGGTTTAAAAGCTGCTGAGCACCATGTTATAACAAGCTCAAAAAACATTTGATCAGTAATAACCCGGAAGTTGCGGGCTATAAATAAGTCAAGGCTTCTTTTAAAATGCAACGGCTTCGACCTATGGCGGTGATAACTCGAGATATTAATGCTGAGTTGTAATTCAGATCATGTCTATTCTAATCTACAAAATGAAATACAATTTCAAATACCGATTATGCATTTAAAAATGTTTTCCGTGTTACCGTTCTAATTTTTCAGTTAAAATGTACGCTTAAAATGTCAGTGCATTACTGTATTGTTGACAGCCCAGGGTAGAAAAAGGTCCATGGCAAAATGAACGAACAAACAAAACACCGTATTCAGAAAAATAAGTAATTATCAACTAGTAAAATCTTTTAAGTGAAAGCATAAGCTAGATAAGTAAAATGTGTAGCTTAAGTAATTGCTCAATACCGCATTCATTACCTTTCACTTTGAATATGATAACACATGTTACTTGCCGCGGCTAGCAAGTTCTCAAGTACTTACTTACAGCAGCAGCTCTAAAAGAAGCGTGTTTTTTTTTTTTGGGGGGGGGAATGAAAATCTCAGCAACACAAAATATATTTCATAAATATTCATAAATGTCACATTCAGTTACTATTGTTACTCATAATGTAGGCTAAAGCGGAATGTAAGATTTAGAAATATCGACTTTAAAGATTTGTTAACCGGATAATGTTGAAACAACCTCATTAACCCCATTATTGAATTAACAAAATGTTGGATATAAATATGGTGGTTGTTGTTCTAAACAGATGCAAACTAAAATGAAAATGCCATAAATTGAGTAGAAAGTTATTGCGTTTCACCAGGCAAAGTGCATTTTCTGCCTTAAGGGTAAGGGGTGTAAGGGGGTGAAGACTACTACTTGCTTCATAAAAGTAACATATTTTCATCAATGAACACAAGTTTGATTTTAAGGTTGAAAATCAACTACATGGATCTGCTTGTAAAAACACTAGATAATGGTCACTTTGGTTAATAAACATTCAAGCATTTACTAATCTAGAAGCATATTCACTTATAAGAAAGTAGTACTTTGGCTTCCAAATTTGGTTCATTTATTTTGTGTTCTCATTAATTGAAAATCAATCATATACTTATCTAGTATATTTGTATAATTTAGTCGAAATATAAACTTCTTCCTGAGAAGCTGAGAAGGGATGTGTAAAAACATGGGGGGGGGGGGGTGGAACGGAAAGGAACGGAAGATTGTCCGCTCATTAACGAATATGGAATGCTGCTATCAAATCGCGTATTGTTTGAGAACAATTATTTATTCCGGATAGCGTTCCTTAGATCATTGCGGTATAGCGCTCATAAGTCAATTAAATATGGAAGCTTCTATCCAATGAACAGGGTTGATGGAATGGAGCTGCGTGATCTCCTCAAGAAAGCAGAGGGTCGACCGTTTGAAACATTTTTCGCAGTGAAGGGCTATAAAAAAAAGATGTTAACAAAACAAAGCATGTATACTGGGCATACATTTAACATAGAAAAATATATAACAAACCACATAACAACTGATCTGGACAGAGATCCTTTAATGCAAAATATGCATTAATAATTGGCCCTAGTCCCATTTGCAGGCCAAACAAAATGAAAAGGTTGAATTCCAACGGCATTTGAAAGATAATGCTAATTTAGAACTTCCCTTAAAAAAAAAAGGGGGGGGGGCTTGAAAATTGTGCTACCAAGTCAGTAAGTAGTAGTCTGATTTTCAGACCATTGTACCGAATGGTCGTACGTTTTGTGCTGCGCAAAGATTCAATCAGTTTAATTTTGGCCATTACAAGAAGTGGGTTATTGATGAAAACAAATGCTCATGTACAAAATGTACCCTTTACAGCTCATTTTATGTACGTTATTACCAAAGTAGAAAAAAAAAAGCCCGTCAGTGACTCAATAGTGTCTGACAGTGAAGTCTAGCAAGTAAACGGGTTTCCTTCCATTATTTGAATAGTAGGACACTGCAAAAGGGACCTTCTGTGTCCTCCGACTGACCAACAAGCATCTAGTCTAAGTCATTCAGACCCTACATATGAACAGCTTCTCCAATCAGGATTATTATAGGCCTACCTAATATGCCTACTGTTTTTTTGCTCTAAAAACAAACAGTTATTTACGTATAATACAAGTATAATCCACAGGAGATGTTTGCATTATTAACCGAAATTACTCTCACTCAGGCAAGGTAATAAACAAGTCTTCAGCGAATGTAGACTTACTAAGACTCTATAGCAAATCACAAGTTGCCTACAATGAACGAATATCTGACAGAGAATGCGAAGTTAAATGATATTCATCTCGTGAACAAAGTTTTTAAGAAGTGGAATACATTTGTAACTCTTTTACCTTCTTTGTAAACTCTCAATTAATTGCAATAGGCTTTCTGCACTCTATTTTTGTCTGTAATTATTTTAGTATTTCTATTTATTAATTTATTGTGGGTTTTTTTTTTTTTTTTGTTTTCTGTTTGTTTAGGTGTTTTGTTTTAGGTGTGCTTTTGTTATTGTAATAATTCTGTTTTTTAATTTTTGTAATATTTTTAAATAATTGATAATAAATATTGTATGATTCAAATAGTCTTATTCTTAAAAGATATATGTTTAATTTGATATTTCACATGTATGTACAAAGTTAATTGTTGTATTATTGTACTTATGTTTTTATACTGTCATTGTATTATGCAGGGCTTTCTTGAAATGCAGATCCACTGGCTTCCAGTGGAACTGAATGAAACTACCCTGTTGAAAGAAATCACGAATAAATAAATAAATAATTAAATTTACCAAGCAATATACAGGTATATCATAATTATGCCGTGGGAATGCTGCGACAGTTCTATAATTGCTATTGGCGTAGATATTCTAGACCATACGGCAAGTGTGACCTTGGCAAATGTGACCTTGGCAAGTGTGACCTTGGCAAATGTGACCTTGGCATGTATAAAACAGGCTTGAAAAGCTGCTGAGCAACATGTTGTAGCAAGCTCAAACAACATTTGATCAGTGTTAACTCGGAAGTTGCGGGCTATACACCATTCGAGTTCAAGAATATAGTTTGTCATGTTTGTTAGCAATCCTTACCATAACACCTAATTAAACTATGTTTTTAACAAACTGAATTCAAACTGAAAGTATTCAAATATAAACCCCGTTACTTAATACATATACTGAGCATCATGTATTACTAGTAATAATGATTTATTCTTAATATTTGAGATTTCTTCTAATCAGTATATTACCGAACATGTTCTGGTTCTCATTTTAATGAAAATCAATCATATTTACCTCGTATATTTTTATAATTTAGTCTAACATAGGTATCAAACACTTGACATCATCTATGCTCTTTTTTAAATCGACATAAACCGAGCATTAGCCGAAGCGTCTGGTTGATTTTTTTGTTGTAGAATACATCCGAAGAGTGTTTGATAATTTAATCGTTATCCTGAAAATGTGAAACGTTTGTGTCCTCGGCTTAAAGCATTGCATCAAGCAGAGAAATATGAATCAATTTTGATTTGAAACTGACAGATTTTTCAACAGTTAGATTCAAATGTAAAACGTTTGTGTCCTCGACTAAAAGCATCCTATTAACCAGAAAACTATGAATCAATTTTGATTTGAAACTGACAGATTTACAACAGGTATAGATTCAAATGTGAAACGTTTGTGTCCTCGGCTAAAAGCATCGTATCAACCAGAGAACTTTGAATCAATTTTGATTTGAAACTGACAGATTTACAACAGATATAGTCAAATGTGAAACCACTTTGTGTCCTCGGCTAAAAGCATCGCATTAACCAGAGAACTTTGAATCAATTTTGATATGAAACTGACAGATTTACAACAGGTATAGATTCAAATGTGAAACGTTTGTGTCCTCGACTAAAAGCATCGCATTAACCAGAGAACTTTGAATCAATTTTGATTTGAAACTGACAGATTTACAACAGGTATAGATTCAAATGTGAAACGTTTGTGTCCTCGACTAAAAGCATCGCATTAACCAGAGAACTTTGAATCAATTTTGATTTGAAACTGACAGATTTACAACAGGTAAAGATTCAAATTTTAAACGTTTGTTTCCTCGACTAAAAGCATCGCATTAACCGGAGATATATGAATCAATTTTTGATTGAAATTGTGACAGATTTACAGAAGGTAGATTCATATCAGAATACCCATAATACTCAGAAAACTGACCGTCATGTTCATAAATTTTAAAATGTAACGTACAAGCATATGAAAATTGCCTAAGATTTGTGTTTTCGAAAGACTCTGCGTATATTATAGAAGCGGATAATGCAAATGTAAAACAGAAGTGATGTGACTTACCTTGTTTCACTTTGCTTGGAGAGTTCAGTTTAAAGCATATATGCTGTCCCTCGATCGTGGATCATGTCGGCATAGATTCTGAACATTTCACGTTGTTTTTCAGCGCGTTGACTAGTGTCCTTCACCACCTCGGCCGTATGACTTGTATGACACACGCGTTACTTCCTTTTTTTTTGAGACGCAAACGTATAATGAATTTATACACGGCTTCCGGTCTTGCGTTTAAGATATCAGACCGAATTAACTTTCAGTCCTTTGTGCTTTTATGAACAAAGGGTTTTTAAGATTACTTGGTGACATTTTGCTGTTTAGTCCATAGCAAAGGCCAATAAATATCAATGTGTTTCTTCGATGACTTTTGAGCGCACCGAGCGCATTTGGAAATTGGGTTTAACCGGAAAAATAACGATGTTTTAATGCCGTCACAAAATGAACCAACCCTGCCCAAGCAGACGAGATCCCATAAAGAATGAACATAATTGCAATGCTTTTATTTCTCAAATTATAAAGAGTTTAGTGTATATAAATGTGATGGAATTTTACACCAGTCAAAAAGGGATATGACCCCCATTCTGACAACTAAGTTCTTTTGTTTGTAAATACACAGGATAGAGGTTAATGAACAATCAAAGAAACAACACTTTCAAATTAAAAAACCTCCGGAATGATAGCATGGACGTCATTTATTCCCTCTTGACAAGTATTTGTATTATTATTATTATTTCTATTATCAGGTGGGCTGTATAACGTACAGACCACCTTATAATTTCGTTAGAATTGCCTTTATTTATTTATTTATTTATTTATCAGGTGGGCTGTATCTAATACAGACCACCTTATATTTTTGTTAAAATCGCCTTTATTTATTATTATTTATTTATCAGGTGGGCTGTATCTAATACAGACCACCTTATATTTTTGTTAAAATCGCCTTTATTTATTATTTATTTATTTATTTATTTTTCTTATTTCCACCCACTTTTTTGTGTTCAAGATAATTTGAAAATGGCTCAATCAAATATCTTAAAATTTAACACACATATGTATAGGCATATTCACAAAGCATAGGAAATTTTTCGACCTTGACCTTGACTGATGACGTCATCTAGGCGCAATTTTTTGAAAAAATTTGAAAATCAACTCATGATCATATCTTCATAACCAAAAGTCATTTCTCATTCATATTTTTCAAGATCAAGGTCAATATGTGTCTGGACAATTTCAAGTCTAAAAACGCGCGCGTGCGCGTACGTCCGCGCGTCAATGCGCGCGCAAATTGTATAAATGCTCAAAATCGTCTCAAATTTTTTTTGCATACGTTTCAGGTCATTTTAAGCATTTTATAAAAAATCGCGCGCACGAGCATGCGCGCGCGTTCTCGCGCGTAACACCATTATAAAACATAGAATCGCCATTTTTTTTTCTTTCATGATATTTCTCATATTTTTTCAAGGAATTTGATACCATGTTTATCTCTTTATGACCATTAATAACAAGATGAGCGTCAATTCAAGATAAATGACAGTGCGCGCGAGCGCTTTTAATACATAGCATATATGGGAAAAAACATGCCTATACAAAATTCATTATAGCTCTTTGGAATAAACCGTGACCTTCAATTTTATTCATATTTGAATAGAGTATGAGTCGGAGATATGATTCCATGTCTC
Source organism: Strongylocentrotus droebachiensis (assembly GCA_035222895.1). Taxonomy (NCBI): domain Eukaryota; kingdom Metazoa; phylum Echinodermata; class Echinoidea; order Camarodonta; family Strongylocentrotidae; genus Strongylocentrotus; species Strongylocentrotus droebachiensis. Next base: position 200,297 of record JAVYIG010002662.1, on the reverse strand, counting down.
ATTTGGCCATTAAGTGTATCGTGACATCATCATAATGGCCTTGGAACTCAAAATACGAATTTGCATATTATGACGTCAGCATATTTATGGAAAATTGATTGTATCTCTGTAAATATTGATCGATTTTCTTCAAAATTTCGATATGTTGTAGCTAAGACAATTCTCTATCAGCTCAGTAATAACCATTTTTCATTTTGATGACGTCATCATAGTGGAAATCTCGATTAAAGGCCTCATGTCAAAAGGCCTTCATAATTTGCGTTATCCCTATAGAAGGTGAATTTCGTTCACGTCATGAAACTACATGATATTGTTTTTCAAGAATATTTAAGCAGTATCTCGCTTATTTTTGCTCTATTTTGTCTCAAATTTAAGTTGACCAGCCCACCTATACTTGTTCCAAACAAGTATTATATGTCTAGTTTATTTTTCTTATTTCGACCCACTTTTTTGTGAGCAAGATAACTTGAAAATGGTTCAATCAAATACCTTGAAATTTAACACACATATGTATAGGCATTAGAACAAAACACAGACATTTTTTCAACCTTGACCTGAACTGATGACGTCATCTAGGCGCCATTTTGTGAAATTTTCTGAAAATAAACTCTTGATCATATCTTCATAACCAAATACCATTTCTCATTCATATTTATCATGATCAAGGTCAATATCCGTCCGGTCAATTTCAGGTCAAAAAACGCGCGCGTGCGCGTACGTCCGCGCGTCAGTGCGCGCGCAAAATGTTTAAATGCTCAAAATCGTCTCAAATTTATTTCGCATACGTTTCAGGTCATTTTAAGCATTTTATAAAAAATCGCGCGTATGAGCATGCGCGCGCGTTTTCGCGCGTAACACCATTACAAAACATAGAATCGCCATTTTTTTTTCTTTCATGATATTTCTCATATTTTTTCAAGGAATTTGATACCATGTTTATCTCTTTATGACCATTATGAACAAGATGAGCGTAAATTCAAGATAAATGTCAGTGCGCGAGAGCTCTTTTAATACATAGCATATATGGGCAAAAACATGCCTATACAAAATCCGTTATAGCTCTTTGAAATGTACCGGGATCCTCAATTTTTTTTCATATTTAGATAAAGTATGAGTCGGAAATATGATTTCATGTCTCATTTGGCCATTAAGTGTATCGTGACATCATCACAATGACCTTGGAACTCAAAATACGAATTTGCATATTATGACGTCAGCATATTTATGTAAAATTGATTGTATCTCTGTAAATATTGATCATTTTTCTTCAAAATGTCGATATGTTGTAGCTAAGACAATTCTCTACAAGCGCAGTAATAACCATTTTTCATTTTGATGACGTCATCATAGTGAAAATTTTGATTAAAGGCCTCATGTCAAAAACTTCATAATTTGCGTGTTATGCCTATAGAAGGTGAATTTAGTTCACGTTATGAATCTACATGATATTGTTTTTTAAGAATTTGTAAGCAGTATGTCGCTTATTTTTGCTCTATTTTGTCTCAAATTTTAGTTGACCAGCCCACCTATACTTGTTCCAAACAAGTATTATATGTCTAGTTATTTATTTATTTTTCTTATTTCGAACCACTTTTTGTAAGCACGATGACTTGAAAATGGCTCAATCAAACGCCTTCAAATTTGGCACACATATGTATAGGCATATGTACGAAGCACAATAACGTTTTCAACATTGACCTTCACTGATGACGTCATCTAGGCGCCATTTTGTAAAATTTTACGAAAATCAACTCATGATCATATCTTCATAACCAAAAGATATTTCTCATTCATATTTATCATGATCAAGGTCAATATCCGTCCGGTCAATTTCAGGTCAAAGAACGCGCGCGTGCGCGTATGTCCGCGCGTCAATGCGCGGTCAAAATTTAAAAATGCTCAAAATTGTCTCAAAATCATTTTGCATACGTTTTATGCCATTCTAAGCATTTTATAAAAAATCGCGCCATGCAAACAAACAAATTGATACCATTTTTGTCTCTTTTTGACTATTAATAACGGAATGATCAACCGTTTAACTAAAATTTCCGTGCGCGCGAGCTCTTGTAATACATAGCATATATGGGCAAAAACATGCCTATGCAAAATCCATTGTAGCTCTTTAGGATGCAAGGTGACCCCAATTTGTTTTCTTATTTTGATTGAGTATGAGTCGGAGATATGATTTCATGTCTCATTTGACCCTCAATTAACTCATGACGTCATCATAATGGCCTCCGAACTCAAAATTTTAATTTGCATATTATGACGTCAGCATATTTTTGGAAAATTGATTGTATCTTTGTAAAAGTTGATCGATTTTCTTCCAAATTTTGATATGTTCTAGCTGAGACAATTCTCTACAAATCAAGTTTTCACGATTTTTCATTTTGACAAAGGCATCATGGCGTATTTTTGCAATTAAAGGAGGCATGTCAATTTTTCACATTTTGCGTGTATTCTCTATGGGACATGACTTTTTCTCAAAACTCAATTCTACATTCCCGTCTTTCGCGAGCAATATCTACGTCGTTTTAGCTTCATTTACGCTGAACTTCGAGTATGTTGTAGCTGAGACAAAAAGCTATCTCAAATGTACCCTTTAGTTTGTCTCAATTTTTTGTTGGATCAGCCCACCTATACTTGTTCCAAACAAGTATTACAAATCTAGTTATTATTATAATTATTATTATTATTATTATTGTTGTTATCATTATTGTTATCATTATAAGCAATCTTAACATCATAATTATTATCATTATTGATATTGTCGGTAGAGCAGTGGTCTCGTGATCCGGTGACCCGGGTTCGAAACCAAGTCGATGCGATAGTCACTATGAACACGACGGACAAAGAAAGCGGATAAAATATACAGTTCCTCAGGTAGATAAAGGAACATCCCTTCACTGCTATTGTGTAAAAAGGTGTAGAACAGGTGAATACGCATGTGAAACCTGTTCTACATATTTTTACATAAGAGCAGTGAAGGTATGTTCCTTTGTCTACCCGAGGAACTGTAAACTTTGTCCGCTTTCTTTGTCCGTCATATTCATAGTGAGTGCCCTTTGGTAAGGCATTGATCCTCATTACCAGGTCCTTCGGAGAGGACCTAAAGCCGTCGCCCGTCTGGTTGCTTACTTACTGAGCATTTATGCTTTCTTAGCAGTCAGGTAAAATAACCACCACCACATTTATCATTATTATAGCTATTATCATCATCATTATAAAAACTAAAATCATTTTTTAAAATCATTATTATTGTTGTTAACATTATCATTATTATTCTTGTTTTATTTCTTCTTATTCTTATTCGAATTATATTCTTCTTCTTCGTCTACTCCAACCTTCATCTTTTTTTTCATAATCATCGTCTTTATTTATAAAGCCAGTGTTGTAAATCAATTCAATGAAAATGTAGCAACGAAAATAATAAGCAAATATTTTTTGTTTTTGTTAAAATACAGACTAGAATTAGAGGAAAATAAAACTAAGACAACCGATGTGAATACTACTAAGTGGAGGAAGATAATTACTGATTTACAGGATATATATTTTGATCTCATTTAAACATGTGATCAAGTATTAATTAAATATTTATGAATGATGTAATCCGTGATTTGTATCTGAATAAAGATTTATTTAAAAAAATTAAACGAATCTTTATTTATATCATATAGTTATTATAATCATAATTATTATAGTTATATTATTATGATAGTCATTGATAATAATAATAATATCAATATTATTATAATTATTATCATTAATAGTAGTAGTAGTAGTAGTATTTTTATGATTATTACTTTATTATTGTTGTTGGTGTTATTGTTGTTGTATTTGTTGTAAACTAAACTGACAATGTGTAAGTGAAATGCGATATATAAAATCGTACCCGGACACCTACCCGCGGACAACCATCCCCCGGATGACCAACCTAGGATATCCACCCCCTAGGACAACTACCCCCTAGGGCAATTACCCTCTAGGACAACTACCCCTGGATAACTACCCCCTAGGACAACCACCCTCCAGGACAACTGCCACCGGCCAACTACCCCCAGACAACTACCCTCTAGCACAACCAACCTCTAGGACAATTACCTCTTCAGACTACTACCCTTAGGATATTTGTCCAGGGAGTAGTTGTCCTAGAGGATTGTTGTCGTGGGGGGGGGGGGGTAGTTGTCCGGGGGTAGGGTAGTTGTCCTAGAGGGTGGATGTCCTAGGGGTAGTTGTCTTGGCCCGGGGTGGGGGGGGGGGGGGGCGCTGACGTCGCTTGCCTTCATATCGCCTTTCCATTTTCCAGCAAAGTTTTGACACTTTACCGCACTGACGATGAAATCTCGTCACAAAAGATGCTACATGAAATTATGGGTAGACTATCTATAGCTGTATAAATGCGCAGAATTAGAGAAGACGGTTGCCCTAATATTCGTATTGAAAAATATTAAAACACATAGGGAGGGAGACCGCAGTCCCTCCATGCCCCCACCCCGTACGTCTGTGGTAGTCTTTTTTCCTCCTATCCAATGCACCTCAGGTTCGATACCCGACATGCCCGTGACAGCAACATATGTATTCAAGAATGAAGGTTCAAGATTCAAGTTTTATTGTCCATAATAATACAGAAATGTAATTCCCATTTTATGTTACATACAATATAGTCAAAGGCGTACACATGATATTGTATGCTGATAACCAGAATAGGGTTGAGTTTATTTCAACCAAGAATAATTCACAGGTCAACACCATTCCAGCTCTAAGTAGGCGGTACATAACAAGAATATAGCGTGCGTCACATCGTGAATGCATTAATACATGAATATCAAACTGATGTACATGTATGTTTGAGATTTGTTCCAATACAATGCGACATATCCCCTCCTCCCTGCATGGATGTGACACTACCTTTTTTTTTATACATAAAATTATTTCAAATATAAAAAGGGGATGTCGGAAGTTCACCAAGGTTGGCTCGCTATTTTTTTTTCTTCAATTTTGTTTTATTTCTCCAAATGTGTAATACAAGCAAAACATACAATTAAATATAATAAATAAACGTTTTCATATTGATATGAATTGCTAATACATAAACATAATTAAACAAAAACTCATTTGCAGTTTATAACTTGGCAACAAAGTAAACTTAAATTCCATAAACATAATTTATAAGTCAATTGCACGTTATTCACTTATTTAAGATATAACAAACCTAAACAAATCTGGAGGTTATGGCTATGCATTAGGAGGGATAATTGTGTATTTGCTGCTTTCTCACCCAAGGAGAAAGCAAAAACATTCAGTAATTCTTACATTTGAAAATAGTAGAGAAAGATAAAGGCAGATATATATATATATATATATATATATAAAGAGAGAGAATGAGATATTTATACCACTGTGCAGTGGTATAACAGGGAGACACAGGAGTTGTGCCCCAACCCCTTCATATTAAGTGTCTCCAAACTCTCCTTTTAAATCAGTGATCAACAATGACATAATTCTGTCTTAATATTGTATTAAAGTAAAGCGCTCTGTAACAGTTGATTTGTAAGAGCGCTATGTTAAAGTAATTATTGTAATTGCATGTTAACGACGAAAAGAGAGGGAGAGAGAGAGAGAGGGGGAGAGAGAGAGAGAGAGAGAGAGATAGATAGATTATAAGAGAGAGAGAGAGAGAGAGAGAGAGAGAAAGATATATATATATATATATATATATATATATATATATAATCTATAAAGAAAGGGAGAGATAGTGAAGACGGCAGGTAGGAAAAGAAACATGACAATGATGGCAGATGATGCTTTACCCTCGCACACCATCCCACAATGCGTAACCTTCTTCATGTACAGCCGACCAGTAGGACCAGTGCCCCCACCCCGGATACATGCGCCACCCCCCCCCCCCCCCCCTAACTGGCTGAGCCCATGCTACGCCACTGGAAAGGTAGCTAGAGTGAACAAACTACAACGTAAAAGATAAAGGCGAATGCATAACCTGTGTCCATCTACACGCGCGCCGTTCCCACAGTTGACAACACCACCCTTTTTTCTCTCTCTCTCTCTGACAGTATCGTGTTGGAAATAAACGTTGAAACAACACAATATAGCAACGGGCCGAAGAAAACAACAAAGTGTATGAATGGGACTGCACGATATACAATCGTGTGTTGTTTGCTGAGGCTCCACGTTCTTTTTATTCTTTCTCACCCTTGATTGCCATGTAGTAAGGTTGTTGTAGGTGTATTTCATTGACAGGTTGGCTAAAACTGTGTCATTGTTTTCATTTCAAACTTGTCGAAGTGAAAGTTTGGTTGAGATGATATAATAAAAAAAGTGATAGTCACTTGGTCACTTTGAATTCCATTCTGTTAACTTTTTTTCTTCCAAAAAAGTGAAATATAATAATTGAAGTGTACGAACCTCCTCTGCAAACTGATATGTGTAAATGTTTGTACATCATTCTATTGTTACTTCATCAATACAACCCATGATCATGTTCACTGTCACGTGTATCTCTTTCATATCCAACAAAATAAAAACATAATTCATACAAATGTATTTTTTCCAACCAAATGAAACTTAAATTATGTACTACAAGCAGAGACTTCAATTTCAGGAAAGGAAAAGAAAGTATAATGATAGACTCTCATGAGTTCCAAATTTTGCCTGCGAAGGGTCTAAATTTTCAATTGACTCTATACTGTTAAAACAAGTATTAAAAAACTGCGGGTTAAAAAATTGTTGATTAAAAAACGCTCAACGTTGGTTAAAAATGTAGTGTTGATTAAAATTTACTTTTAATCTTGCGTTGGTTAAAAACAGTGTTGATCAAAATTATTCCTTTTAACCTATGTTGGTTAAGTCTAAGTCGTTGGCAAAAATTGTAACCCAGCATGGATTAAAAACAAAATTCCGACAGTAATGAAAGCCCCCTTCCGGTTAATGTTTAATCAATGTTGATTAAAGTACTGGTCACGTGACCCAACGGAACGATATCGAAGCGCGTAGCTAGCGATCGCTCGACATATCCAGCCATACAAATAAAGTACATGCAAAGTACACGCAGTTTACGCGTGCGACAAAATTAACAATGGAGGTTGTCGCGAGGACCTGAGAAATGGGGGTTTGGACGGTCTTATCTCCGTGTTTTCAGGTAAGAAATTATTTTAATATTATCATCATCAATTCTAAGATTGTAAGGAAGAAGTGAAATAAGGTTCTTGCTCAAATCAAAAACGATTTGTGTCCCCTAGGCTGTACGTAGCTCAACCAATAAGTAGCATTTTTCTTGCACCGTGCACCTGGCTAACGTAAGCACACACACACTCATCAGTCTGCAAGAATCTTCAACCGTGAAGGATGCAGACCCAATTAAAGAAGGAGAAGTGTAGGCCTATGACGGATCACCTACCCAAATTGCATGCATGAATAATAATCTTATTTTTTAAATCTAATTGTATCTAATTGTTTGAAACAATTAAATATAAAATAAGATGTCGTCATGAAGTGAAACGTCTTCATGCATGCAATTTGGGTAGGTCATCCGTTGCACTTACTGGCTGAGCTACAACCTACGGGCCGGGACACAAAGCGTTTTTAATTTGAGCAAGAACCTTATTTCACTTCTTCCTTCCAATCTTAGCATTGATGATAATCATATTAAACCATTTCTTATCTGCAAACACGAGGATAAGACCTCCAAACCCCCGTAAGTTTAACCAACAGTGGTTATAACTGTAACCAACAACCCACTAAAGTTTAACCAACATCGTGTGAATCAAAAAATAATTAACCTACAATGGTTACAATTTTAACCAACGACCCATGTAAGTTTAACCAACAACATGTGAATCAGCCCCGAACAAAGCATAAATAACCAACAAAAGATTAAAGTTTTAATCAACAAATGGTTAAAGTTTAATCAACACCATTTTAACCAACATTGAGCAAATTTTTTTAACCAATAATTGATTAAAATTTTTAATCAACCACAGGTTAAAGTTTTAATCAACAGGCTGTTGGTTAAAGTTTAACCAACGATTGTGTGATTCACCTGGTAATCCGTGGTTGATTAAAATTTTAACCAACTTGATTAAAAATTGTAATACTTGTTCTAACAGTGATATATGGTCAATTTGCCACGTCCTCCTTACGTAAATATTACACCCTTTGAAAAGGTCCAAGTGTTAAAGGTAAAGACCAGTAATGGTCATGCGATTGCATTGTGAAAGAAACGTTGTGGAATCGATCAGAAAAGGTCGATCATCTAGCATCTAGCATCTGCAAGGTTCTGGAATCATCAAAATGATAAGAAATTTGGCTCATTCTTCGTAAAGTTACAAGCACTATACACAGAAAGATGTATATGGGACTACCCTATCTCTCTCACCAGACCATGAGAGAAATAAATTTACCAAATATATGAATTAGTATAGGTTTCCCGGCAAATTTTTTATCATCATGTATTAGTCAAAACATATTCTTTCACATGATTGGTAATGAGAGCTTCCATTTCATTTTTTGAAATTGGGGCGTTGCCAATACTGGTCTTTACCTTTAAACTATTTGACTCTAGTAACTATCAAGGATGGGGCATTATTGTTTCCGGAGGCCGAACGTTTCTTTATATTCCCTTTAACTTATATCAATGACAATAGTCTTCCGTTCATGACTTTAGTATTGATTAATATATTTCTGATCTGTACTGTCATGTACGAATCGAACATGAATTTTTTGTTAATTTTACACAGTCATAAATTCTGTACCATTATTTTAGAATATTATTAATGTTCTTCAACGAATAAGCAAGGATTTATCAATGACAATAGTCTTCCGTTTATGACTTTAGTATTGATTAATATATATTTCTGATCTGTACTGTCATGTACGAATCAAACATGAAGTTATTGTTAATTTCAAACAGTCATAGCTTCTACTTCTACTTCTACGACGATACTCAGCAGGATCCATAAGTCAGGATGTATAGTGCTGAGGAATAAACTATCTAGTTCTTGGTCTAGATGCTGGGTGGAAGCGCTCCCTTGAAGCCCTCCAGTGCTTATGTACAATTAATGTTAGAATGTTATTACATGTTCTTCAACGAATTAGCAATATTAATAAACATGTTGGCAACCTAAAAAAAGAGGCGTGGGTGCAACTTCAATGCAATGTCCTTGGTCCCTATGTGATAGCCAGTTGTTTCTTTATATTTCTACCTTTTTTGCTATCGGTTCCCCAATACAAAGTTTTGATGAATAGAAAATGATTCAACAAAGGCGTGGGCAAATGAAATAAACCACAACATGGAGTTAAAAAGAAAGATTATGAAGTCACCTTCGTGTAATGGAAGAATCGGAATTTTTCTATTAAAAGTGAACACAAATTATTAGAGATTATTATGTAAAATGTGTTGTTATAATTATGTAAGTGATTACTGTCATTATGTAGGTCCAAGTGGAAATCTTCAATAATATGCTTTCAAAGGGATAAATGTGTGCATTTTTACGCCAGTAGAATTTCGGATTCTAGATCCAATTAAAAAAGAAAAGAAATATACATTTGATTTTGTTTGTTTTTGTTAACAATGGCTGTTATTATGCGAGCAATTTATGAAAAGAAAACAATGCATACATATTGGAACCAGGCACGCATGGTCAAAACAGGATCAAACGCTTTTATCTAGAACTCGATCACCCATTAACCCTGCTTTTTTAGGCAGGACTGATTGAGGCAGGACAACCAGGAACATAATGTCTTAAAAGGCCTGCCACTCCATATCCCATATTCCCTATAGCTTTAATTGGACCAGCGTCATGTTTTGACATACTGCAATGGTATATGTGTCTGTATATATTCCTTCATGTAAATTCATGTGTATGTTACTTGATATTACTTAATGTACTATTATGTATATTCCTCATATTTTGGATGTTCACGCTTATAATGTGAGGAACTGTCTCTGTCTTTACATGTACATACTATGGGCAGTATTTCTTTTGCGAAAAGTAGCTTTATTTTGTTCATATCTGGAAACAAATCAATCTACATTAAGTTTGAAACCAATTACTTGTAGTTTTATTATTATTATTACTATCATTATACTACATATATATCAGAAGATTGGTAGGCATGTGAGTCTAGATTGGGTGCCTGTTTACCCCTTCTTTGAATTATATATTATGGACGCGTGCCCACATTCGAAACTGAATAATAGAGTGTCCCGAAGAAAAAAAAGAGGGGAATCATTCGTGACATGTTGGTAACAAAGGTGCATATTATTTTGTGCCCCTAAAAGTACCTTGCACCCGCTGGTACATCTCACTTTTTGTCTGAAAAACGTCAGGTTAATCCCCGAAGCTGGTGGAAAAGCTTACACATACATAATGTAGATACTTATAAATGTATAACTTTAGTCTTTAGTTATCTGTAGATGCCTCATTAATGTATATTTTGTAAAAGACAAAGGCAGCTTTTACATAAATTATCAATGCCTTTCTTTACTCCTAGTTACTCCTACTCCTAGTTACTCCTACTCCTACTAACTACCTAGGCTCTATGTGTAAATAGGATTTAAGTAGTTATTATGTGCACATAACATGCTATCAGTTCAATACTTTCTTTAGGTTTCTCTTTTTTGTCTTGTATCAAATTATTAATTTAATATCAACATGATCAAGAATTTTTCATTAATTCATTAATTCCAATAACAATTTACTGGTGCCAGTAGCTTTCTTTTTCAACTGATTCCATTTACAGTGTCACAAATAAGGTAACAAAATATGCTCATCTGACCGTAATTAAATAACTAAAACCCCTTGACTTCCGGTGGCTCTGCCCCCTGGACCCCATCAAGGGCCCTGAGGCGGACCCCTGGATGCTTATCTGACGGTAATTTAATGCTTAAAACCCCTGAGCTTCTGGGGTCTCCGCCCTCTGGACCTCACGCCAATTATTGTCCTGCCAGTGACACAAACAAGGTATCAAAATATGTTCATCTGACCGTAAATACATGCCTAAAACCCATAAGCTTCCAGGGCTCCGCCCCTTGACCCCACAAGGGCCCCTAAGGCGGCCCCTGCATGCTTATCGGACCGTTATAAAATGCCTAAAACCCCTGAGCTTCTGGGGGCTCCGCCCCCTAGACCCGACACCAATTTGTGTCGTGCCTGTGTCACAAATAAGGTATCAAAATATGCTCATTAATTTTGACCGTAATTTATTGCCCAAAAACCCTCAGCTTCCGGGGCTCCGCCCCCTGGACCCCACACCAATTTGTGTCCTGCCAGTGTCACAAATAAGGTATCAAAATATGCACATCTGCCGTTATTACATGCCCCTCCCCCCAGCTACTTAGAGAAACGTTCAGCGAGGCCTGCATGTAAGAGTGGCTTTCATCGAAAGGGTGCGGTGCGGTGCGGCGCGGTGTGGTGTGCTTAACGCACCCATTCAATAAAAGAGGGGGGGGGGCTTTTCTCGAAAGGGTGCGTTGAGAGCGGAGTACCGTTTTAACACACCCTTTCGATAAAAGCGGGGGGGCTTTTCTCGAAAGGGTGCGTCGACTAGTCTTTCGCATCAGTCGTTTAAAATGAGGATCTCGGACAGAAGGTAATAGTTGCCAATTTAAGTATATCGAAAATGTATTAAATAAAATGGAATGGTCTTGATTACAGAGTGGTCTCTTTCGTTATTACTATGATGATGGGGGAGACAGAGAGAAGGAAAAAAGGGAAAGGGAAAGGGAAAATAAAAGGAAAGAAAGAAGAATAAGAAGAAAAGAGGGAAACTGGGGGGGGGGGGGGCGAAGGGCTCTTGCCTCCTCCTCATCCCCCCCCCCCCCAGGCGCGTAGCCAGAGTTTGATGTTTGGGGGGGGGGGGCACATACATGTAATCGATCGAGGTAAAAAAAAAGGGGTCTAAAAAAATGCAACCGATCCTGGAAATTTAAAGGGGGCACGTGCCCCCCCCCCCCCCCGTGCCCCCCCACCCCCCCCCCCCCCGTGGCTACGCGCCTGCCCCCCCCCGCCAAAAAATAAATAAGAGAGAGAGAGAGAGAAGGGAAAGGAAAAGGGAAAGAAAATATAAAGGAAAGAAAGAAGAGGAAGAAGGAAAGAGGGAAACGGGGGAAGGGCGAAAGGCTCTTACCTCCCCCCCCCCCCGCCAAAAAAATAAATAAGAGAGAGAGAGAGAAGGGAAAGGGAAAGAAAGAAGAATAATTAGAAGGAAAGAGGGAAACGGGGGAAGGGCGAAGGGCTCTTGCCTCCTCCTCCCCCCCCCCCGCCAAAAATAAATAAGAGAGAGAGAGAAGGGAAAGGGAAAGAAAATATAAAAGGAAAGAAAGAAGAGGAATAAGAAGGAAAGAGGGAAACGGGGGAAGGGCGAAGGGCTCTTCCCTCCTTCCTCTCCACCACCCGCCAAAAAATAAATAAGAGATAGAGAGAGAAGGGAAAGGGAAAGGGAAAGAGAAGATAAAAGGAAAGAAAGAAGAGGAAGAAGAAAAAGAAAAGAGGTAAACGGGGGCGAAGGGCTCTTGCCTCCCCCCCCCCCCCGCCAAAAAATAAATAAGAGAGAGAGAGAGAAGGGAAAGGGAAAGAAAATATAAAAGGAAAGAAAGAAGAGGAATAAGAAGGAAAGAGAGAAACGGGGGAAGGGCGAAGGGCTCTTGCCTCCTCCCTCCCAACCCCCCCCCCCCCCCGCCAAAAAAAAAAATAAAAGAGAGAGAGAGAAGGGAAAGGGAAAGAGAAGATAAAAGGAAAGAAAGAAGAGGAATAAGATATGTTTGGTACATAAATCACAAAAATGAGCGATTTTAGGGCTGACATGCAAAAACAAAAGGTCACGTGACTCCGCAACCACACGTCCGATTTTCAACAAAAAAATGTTTCAAAAGATGCGTAAGACTCGAAAGAAAAAAGTCATGAAAGAAAAACTTTATATCTGCCGCGGTTCCGGAGTAGTCGCGAAATTACTAGAGAGCACTAATCTTTTTTGGGGGGGTTGAAAATTTGAAAAATCGTACCCCCCCCCCTTGAACGCCAGGGGGGGGGGGCTATCTCCCAAAAACGGTAAAATTAACGTGTTTTTCACAGGGCGGAGCCCCCAGAAGCTCAGGAGTTTAGTACATTCAATTATTATTATTTTATACCTTATTTGTGACACAGGGGTCACGAATTGGCGTGGGGTCCAGGGGGTGGAGCACCCGGAAGCTCAGGGGTTTTGGGCAATAAATAACGGTCAGATGAGCATATTTTTATATCTATTTGTGACACTGGCAGGACACAAATTGGTGTTGGATCCAAGGGGCGGAGCCCCAAGAAGGTGAGGGGTTGTATACATCAAATTATCGTCAGATGAGCATATTTATATATCTATTTGTGACACTGGCAGAACACAAATTGGGAGGCAAGAGCCCTTCGCTCTTTCCCCGTTTCCCTCTTTCCTTCTTATTCTATTTCCTCTTCTTTCTTTCCTTTTATATTTTCTTTCCCTCTCCCTTCTCTCTCTTTCTCTTATTTATTTTTTGGCGAGGGAAGGCAAGAGCCCTTCGCCCTTCCCCCGTTTCCCTCTTTTCTTCTTCTTCCTCTTCTCTCTTTCCTTTTATCTTCTCTTTCCCTTTCCCTTTCCCTCTATCTCTCTTATTTATTTTTGGCGGGGGGGGGGGGTGAGGAGGAGGCAAGAGCCCTTCGCCCCCCCCGTTTCCATCTTCTCTTCTTATTCTTCTTTCTTTCCTTTTATCTTCCCTTTTTTCCTTCTCTCTGTCTCCCCCATCAACATAGTAATAACGAAAGAGACCACTCTGTAATCAAGACCATTCCATTTTATTTAATACATTTTCGATATACTTAAATTGGAAACTATTACCTTCTGTCCGAGATCCTCATTTTAAACGACTGATGCGAAAGACTAGTCGACGCACCCTTTCGAGAAAAGCCCCCCCCCCCGCTTTTATCGAAAGGGTGTGTTAAAACGGTACTCCGCTCTCAACGCACCCTTTCAAGAAAAGCCCCCCCCTCTTTTATCGAATGGGTGCGTTGAGCACACCACACTGCGCCGCACCGCACCGCACCCTTTCGATGAAAGCCTGTAAGAGTGGGGTGGTGCGGATTTTTTTGTCTACCCCCTCCCCCCGTCCCCAAACGTTTTTGCTCATTTCGGCACTGCCGGTGTCACCATTATGTACCAATATTTGGCTCGCATGATTTAAAATTTGGGCTCCCCCTAAGAAATCCTGGATCCGCGCCTGATTAGGGGTTATATTTCACTTTGAGTGGCCAAGGAAAAAGATTCTAATTCTCAAATATATATAAGGTAAAACATTGATTTTGATATTATTTATAATGTTCATGTGTGCGTGCATTCCAATTTATGCTAATCAAAACCCAAATATCATTTGAAACTTTTGAAAGACTGTCAAACATGTTACAAAATTGCCTTCGGTATCTGTTATGACTCCGATTTGTTGTATCGTATTTGATTTGAGTGCTTAGCGATTTCCACTTTTCTCCTCCTGCATGCATGACAACTATAATAGGTACCTGTTTATGTTACAGCTTACTGTCTAGTTATTTCATCCTTACTCTAATTCTCTGACGAGTAAACCCCGAACTGGATATAATAACAACAAGTACGAATTAGATTCTCATAGCCATATGCATTTTCTTTAATGAGGATCAAATATAAGTACAGCTTGAGGGAAAACGTGATTTAATTTTCAGAAATAAATGACTGTGCTTAACAAAACCTGTCCCACTGTCAGAAATGAAAGTATTTAAATAAAAAGTTGATTTTATGTATGATGTATCGTGTTGTACTTCTATATATGTCTCAAAGAGAATTGTTGAATGAAAAAATGCGACTTTCGATTTACTGAAATCATCAGCTTTTGTGGTTTCATGTATAAGATAGAACTATGGTTATTTTAAACAGGCTTCGTGCATTTCTTCCTCTATGCTCCAATTGCAAAGGACCGCGTATACATTTAAAGAGCGAGTAGGGTGAAGGCGTTGTGAAAAAAGACCCCCCCCAAACGAAACACCTCACTACCATTCTCCGTCACACCCAAAGAACATGGCAGCCCTTACCCCCCCCCCCCCCCCCTCCGCGCTACCCGAATCCATTTCCACCTCGACCCCGGCCCCCCCCCCCCCCACTCAGTGTTATTTAGGGTACGCATATGCACGTTCCCTCTTTTTGAAAGCGCCCCCTATCTGAGGACTGCCAACATTTCCGAACCCCCCTTTCGCGGGCTTTTCCTGCCTTGGAGACCCCCCTAAATACGGAAAAATGCTCAATATACCCCCCTAAATTCGGAATAATTTCTCAGGAGTCCAAAGAGATGAGAGAAAAAAAGAAAAACACCCCCTTTTGAAAGAAATCTCCGGATGAAAAGTCAAATACACCCCTTTTTTTACGATTCTCGGGCCGGACTTTGTCGCACGAAAAGTACCCCTTTACCGGACATTTTGGTAACACGCATGCGGTCATTCCGACCCCGGAGTGGGGGGCCGGGACCTCGACACACCCATAACCTCATTCAACCCTCATACACACCCGTAGGCGTAGCTCCAAGAATTGCTGACTGTATGCGAACCAGACTGAATCGCATGTCATTTACCTGATTCAGTTAGGTCATGGCAAGTCATAAAAACGGTCGCTTAAATTGACATTATGATATATGTTTTCTTCTTCTTAAAGACTGAATCAATAATAGTTTCCATTTCGTCTTCATAATTATGGATATCTTGAACTTGGAAAATAGTTTAATTTGCCATGTTTGACGTGAAGAAAGTTTGTGAGATTTTCTTATTTGTGAATTGTACCGAATTTCATATCAAACAGTACTCAACTCGAAGACGTAAACGAATGTAGCCTGAATTACAACAAGTAAAGAGTGGTGATAAATTCTTAATTTTTCTGAACCTCATTCATAATGGGTGCAAGACTTGCTGTAATTCACCCCATCATCTGGAACAGAACCAATGCTGACCGAACAGAGTTGGCAATTCTTCGTCTCCGAGGCTCTTTTGAAGAAATTGAAGGATACGCATTCCCCATGCGCGAGGCACAGTGCAGCGCAACGGATACGCGTAGGCACGGTTAAAATCACGATCACATAACTTTTGGTGAGACATCCGAGTTCGGAGGCAGTTGCCTTGTAGATCATACTGCGATGTCGGCTCTGAGAGGCTAGATAAGAATATATAGGAGTAAAGAATATCATTATTTCGGCATTTAGGCTATAATATGTGACATTGATATACAAAACAATATTATATCCTCCTGATTAAAATGTGAGATGTTGTTTGTCGGCGAAGGCCTAGCATATAAGAGGTTTTGCTAAAGTACAGCAGTAATGGTAGAACTGAGCAATGTCTTTGTATCTCATATGCATACAAATAGAAACACTTGCACCGAATATAATCCTTGAATACGTCACACACCGTATTCACGTTCTCCTTATAGCTCTTCTCAAAATTACTCATAATTCTTCATAATTCTTCATAACGCCTACACATGGAAGCAGGGGTGGCGAAGCGACTTCCAAAGTGGGGAGGGGCACAAATACAAAAGGACACTTTCTGGGAAAAAGGGCACCTAAAGGGAAATCTCAAAACGAAAATATACACTTGTTTAGACATTGGTATATACACCTACATTGTGATTGCATTAGCATGGTTAACTTGAATGTTTGTTTATCTCTGTGGAGAAATTGGTCGTAGTCGCTTTAAATTAGGGGCACATTTATTGATGAGAGGAAAAGGAGACACATTTCGAAAGGGATAATATACCTATCAGGAAAGAAAAAGAACACGTGTTAGAGTGCAAAGTTTATTATTTATCAGGGGCTCTTCTGACTCCTGAAAGGAGGCACCCACCAGGGATGAAAAATGCACTTATGAGAATGGTAAATATTTTGTCGACGGAAAAGGGGCATCCATCAGATTTTGTATGGGAATTTGAGAGAGGCGAAAAGGAGCATCTATGAAAAGGGGATATTTCCCTTTTTTAGAAAGAACAAGGGGCACGTATCATTGTTAAAAGGGAAATTATTAGAGGTGAAAAGGGTTGATTATCGCACCAGGAAGTGGCAATGACCAGATATGAAAAGGGGCCCTTATGAGAGTGGAAAGGGGGCACTTATACTAAAGGAAAATGTGCATTTAATGAAAGAAAAAGGGCACCGATCAGATTGTAACAAGGCATTTATCGGAGGTGAAAGGGGTCTTTTTATGAAAAGGGGGGAAGTGGCTCTAATTAAAAAGAAAAAGAGGCACTTGTTAAAAATAAACCGGGCACTTATCAGAGATGAAAAGGGATAGTTATGAGAATGGAAAATTGACATATTGCAAAGGAAAATGGGAACTTGTCAAAGTAAAATGGGCTCTTATCCTAGGTAAAAAAAAGGTACTTGAAAAAGTGGGGGCACTGTTCCCCCTCCCCCAGAGTGCCACCTCCGTATGGAAGGAAAGCAGCTGGTAGGGGAGGGGTAAAGCTAGGAAGCTTCCCGACCCGCAGGAAACAACAGAGGAAGCATTTTTATACTGTAAGATATGGAGTCACAGTGTCAGGCACGGTATCTGAACAGGAGCAATGTAAAACTAGGCAACAGGCCAGTATGGAGACGTTATGAGGACGGTGGAACAGTAAGAGGACGTTATTAGGTCGTTAAGAGAGCGGTCGAACAGACCGGTGAGGGGCCGGTATGTAGCCGGTATGAGGCGTTGGGTCAAGGTAGAGCGAACGGTGAGAACCCGGTATGAGGATGGTATGGACACGGTAAAAACCCGTTGGACAAATTATGACCCGTCGTTACCGCGTTCTCATTGCCCCACGAACGGGTCCATAACGGCCCACCATCCTTATACCGTCCTTATACCGTCCTCATACCGGTTCTCGCCGTGTGGGAACAAGCGGTGGTACACATCGCCGGGTCTCACTGGCCACTAGCGGGCCCCATCATGTTACCGATCGCTCAATGCCCCGCCGAGTGCCCTCAACGTGCTCCACCGTCCGCACGAAATTCGTCAGGTGCCCGGTAAAAGGTCGCGCAGCGTGGGCGCTTGTAAAAAAGGGGGAACCGAGAAAAACACTTTTGAAGTTTTAACACCTACTTCAAGCGCTACAAACGACAACGTTTCTATGTCCAATGTAGCTAAAACTATTCTTAGAGAAAGATATTTACCTGATCTATTATGTTCTCAAATTAATTTGCAAAAATTTCTTTCTTTTGCTACACTACGTTTTGCTGGAAACAAAAAAGCCGGCCCGAACGCGCAATTTAACTTCCCGGCAAAAGATATGTAGCGCTACGCGACGTTTTCACGGGCAACCAACGAATTCTACGGGACATCTACTTTAGAACCCCCTACAGCTTAGACCCTCTGTTAAAGCCCCTCCGCACTAGTTTGACCAGGGGGATTAGAGCTCCCACCATGGTCACCAACAGGTGATTGTGTCATCAAATTAGCTCTCAATTAACATAAGAAAAAAGGGGATCATGAGAGACCAATGGTCACCAATTATGCATTATTTGCTCTATAGAGGGCGCAAGAAGCTATAAGTAGTGCAGTGGGGCTTTAAAGGACTGAAAAGGGTTGGTGCCTGCATACTTTACTTACCAAGAGTGATTGTGCTGCCCGGATCAGACACCATTGACGGTGATGGCGCTGTAGTGATCGGGAGCTGCCGTTTGCGCGAACACACAGGGCATACATCTCCATACGTACAGGGGTACTCTATCCAGTATTCCCCTGGGCCCGTGCCTAGCGTCAGGGTGCAATAGTCACCAGGACCTCGCAAAGATAGATCTGGGTTACCGCTAGTCCAGTCTAAAATTCATGATAAATAATATCATGAATGTGCTTTAAAGGCATCATTTAACAATGTTAAATCTGAGATGCACGGCCCTACGTGTTATCAGTGACTGTGATGTGGTGTATGATATTGAAGCCCTAACAAAATTGCGCTTCATAGTGATCAAGAAGTGCCTCAAAAAGGACAAACACTTTGAGTGACTGGTTTTACCGTACTCGTTTTCCCCAATAGACTGTAGTTTTATGAAAACCGTTAGGAAAACGCAAAATTTTATTTCGATTTCCAATCATAAATAGGCCTATCTTGATAATCAGACAGGCAATCGGCTTGTAAAAGTCGTGGCCTCGTGGGGTTCCTGACTGACCGAAAGATTTATAATTATCAATGCAGCATGAGCTAAATCCAGAATTTTGTTTCAGAATCTGAGACAAAGTTACCGGATCCCTTTAAGGGGCGTCATCACTCACTATTGAACGTTATGGAGGTGTGTTTGGCAAAAGAATTAAATAAAATAGGCCTATCAAGAGTGCCACTATAAAGAGAAACATTTACAACTTTTAAATATTTAAAGTTTACCGACAAAAAGGCCTATCAGCCCTTTAAATTTGACGACAAACGTACATGTAGGTCAAAGCGTAAATGATAATTTCGTGACAGCAATTGTAATAACGTCGAGAAAGTTTGACCTAACCGGCCCCTCCCGCATTGTCAACTCAATTGCAGGCATGGACATAATATCAAGGATATTTATTTCTTGAAATATATCTTTATTTATTTATTTATTTTTTATTTATTTTTCTATGTAAAATTTCATTTTTATGTATGTCTGTTTTGTTATGGCGACGCCACCACAAAGCATGTTAATCCTCGTACTTTTATTGAATTTCGCCTATCTCCTCTACCATAAAAACAAATAAGTTATGATTTTCATTCATTATATAAGAAAGAAATGAACGTTTATTTAAGTGAAATGGAATGTGAAAGCTACTTACCCCAGTATCCAGAGAAATCTGTGGCGCTGTTCCAGTAAACGCCATCTTGGTTTGGGCACTCGAACTGACCGGTGGCGGGGCTAGAGCGATCAATACAGCCCAACCAGAAACCGGTGCAAGTAGACGGCGAGATCGATTCTAACATGTGACACAAGAGGGAGAAATTTGTTTTGTTATGAAGATCCAGTCATTTTAAGGGATAGTTGAGTTCTGTTTTCATACCGCAAATGGCTTCAAAGTGTATGGTCATTGCTTTTATTCTTATCTTTGACATTAAGTGCCCTTTTAGGACCTAAGATTGCTCTGAAGCAGGCGCGTAGCCAGAGTTTGATGTTTGGGGGGGCACATACATGTAATCGATCGAGGTAAAAAAAAGGGGTCTACAAAATTTCAACCGATCCTGGAAATTTTAGGGGGGGCACGTGCCCCCCCCGTGCCCCCCCGTGGCTACGCGCCTGCTCTGAAGTGAATTTTAGACTACAAAATGTGTAAAATTTAGCCAATACGATCATACCAAGTCAGCTCCACGTTCAAAAAAATATGGTGACCGTTAATTAAATAATTAATTAAAAATAACAATACATGAGCCGGCTAGTTGTGCGTAATGTAACCAACAAGAAAATGCCAACAAAAAGACAACATCGGCATTGGCTGAAATGACCTCTTTAATGATGTCGATTGGTGGCTAGCGTTTTGTTACACTGCACGTGCATGGTTGAAAACTAGATGTCGATCTGCGAGCCAAAAAATTGTGCTTTGGTGGCTTGCCAGTGGGGGCGCTGTTATTATGAATCCACCCATTTTATTCATTTAAAGCCCTACTGCACTACTTATAGCTACTTGCGCCCTATTTATATCAAACAATGTCTAATTGGTGACCATTGGTCCCCCATGATCCCCCTTTTCTTATTTTAATTGATTGAGAGCTGATTTGATGAGATAATCACCTGTTAGTGACCATGCAGGGAGGTCTAATCCCTCCTGGCCAAACCAGTGCAGACAGGATTTAAACCATATTTAAAGCATTGTGAAAGAAACGGTGTGGAATCAGTCAGAAAAAGTTGATCATGTAGCCTATCAGTATATTGGTGTGTCCTGCAAGGTTCTGGATTCATCAAAATGTTAAGAAATGTGGCCCAATATTGGTAAGATGCATTGTACACAGAAAGGGGTATATGGGACTACACAGACATGTGGCATAAAAATCGGCTGTTACATGTCATATTTAGATTATGAATGCATTTTGAAGAGCCACGTTTTTCTTTGATGTTCTTCCACACAAACAAATTATTTTTCACCTCTCCCCAGAACTCTACATTCTCTGTTGTTATTACAAGGGGACCTGTGTGCTTAAAACAAACTACTATTTTTAAAGATAGAATATTATATAGTATATACAATAAAACATACGATGGGAAATTAATGTGCACGAAGGGGGAAACGGCTATACCTCCTCCACTTTAAAATAATCCCAATAGTAATACTACTACTTCTCATAATAATGATAATTATAATAACTCAAGTTCAAGTCTAAGTTTTATTTCCACATCTGATTAAAAACAACAACACAAGTACAATTTATATTCATAGGCCTATATACAGTAACAAACGTTTAATAAATGAAACATCTTCAATTTAAATCATAATGTGGTGGGAAAAACAGAAGCCAATGGCCTATCAAGGTTATTCTCAAAGAAAATGAAATTTACATAAAAAGATCCTTAAATATACTAACAACGAGATAGAAATATAAAGATTAGAATAACACAAAATATATGTACATAGAATTAAACCAGACAAATCCATTACAAAAAACAAAAAAAAACAGAAAAGGCATTTATGTAAAAAAATAATCCTAGTTATACACAATTATTCATTTAAAAGATATTTCTTAAAGGGATCGTTTAACAATGTTAAATCTGAGATACACGGTCCTACATGCTACCAGTGTCTGTGATATGGTGTAATATTGAAGCCCAAAAAAAATCGCGCTTCAAAATGATCAAGAAGTGCCTCAAAAAAGTAAAAATCTTTGAGTGACCGGTTTTACAATACTCGTTTCCCCCAATAGACTGTAGTGTTATGAAAACCGTTCGGTGAACGGTTTTCAAAATTTGTAATTCCAATCATTACTATCTTGATAATCAGACAGGCGATCGGCTTGTAAAAGTCATGGAGTTCCTGATTGACCTAAAGGTTTATAATTATCATTGCAGCATGAGCTTAATCAATGATTATTTCTAAAGGATCTAAGACAAAGTTACCGGATCCCTTTAATGGTAATGATAATTATTATAATGATGAAAATGATAATAGTAATAATATTATTAATAATAATGATAATAATATGATGTAAATAATGGTGCGAATGGTAATGATATTAATGATAATAATAATGATAACAATAATAATAATGATAATACGAATTATGATAATTATAATAATAATGATAGGCCTACTAATAATGCTAATTAAATTACAGCAATAATAATGAAAGAATTAATAATAGTCGAAAAAAAATTATAAAACTAATAATACTATTATACTACTACTATCAACATCAATAATTGGTCGAGTAATAATAATAATAACAATGAATATAATCACTTTCCCAATGATAGACGACAATTAACGCCTGTCTGCATTAGTTTGGCCGGGGGGGGGGGGGTAGAACTCCCTGCATGGTCACTGACAGGTGGTTATCTCGTCAAATCAGCTCTCACTTAACATAAGAAAAATGGGATCATGGGGGACCAACGTGTACCGCTTAGGCTTTGTTTGTTATATAGAGGGCGCAAGTAGCTACAAGTAACTGCAGGCCCGCGCTCAATACATACTTACTTCTGACGAAGGTCATTGAATCGGCCGATTCCGGAAAGAATAGGGCGCCTCCTTTGTCCACACACATGTCGAGCGCATCTTGCCAAGTCTTTGGTGTCTTGACGATCAATAGACACTGATCACCGACGGGTTCCCAATCCAAAGGAGTAGGACAGCCGTTTGCGCCAAACACTAATGATGATAGTAAAGAGGAGAATGGTAATAGGAATGAAAATGGTATGATAACATTAATAATAATAATATTAATAATGATGATGATAATGACAACAATATAAAAAACAAGGATAATATTAATGATATAAATACTTCTACTACTATTATTACTACTACTACTACTAGATGACAGGCATTTGCTTAAATCATTATTGATAACAAGGATTAAAGATAATTAAAAAATAGAAAGATATGTAGGCCTAGATAGATATACTGATAGATACATAGTTCATTTATTATAATAAACATCATGATCATTGTCCCTACAAAATAAGCATCATCATTGACTTGAATAAAAGCTAATAATCAAAGAAAGATCTTGATAATGAAATTGATAATTATAATAATGTACAGTTCTTAAACAGTGCACAATCAAAAAGTAGCATGTCTGTGTGGCTTTAACGAAATGCTGAAGATTTGATAGACTTTCAGTGACTAGTAAAATGAATATTATAAACGATGATTCCAAGAATGCTTCCTTAATATTTGTAAGAAATGGTTTCACAATTGATTTATTAATTATTTTTTATTTTTGTGCTTTATTTACGTAATCTAATAATCAATTCCAGAGCTTTGAGTAAGTCTCCTTTCATTGATAAAAAAATCTAGGAACGAAGAGATTTTCAGAGGATGAACTTAGGCAATGAGGCCTCGTCAGTATTGATGGGATGTGTGCCTCAAGTATACAGTGCGTATAAAAAAAAAGGTGTACCCAACTTTGCTAGCTCCTAATTAAAAAGTCCTAACCATCATGACTTTGAAGTCTATTTTCATGATGAAGAGTACCTCGTGTTCTATCTAGTGATAACCTATTTATAATATTTCTGCAACGGGTGACTGAGCACCAGGGTCTTTAAAAAATGTTGACAGAATCGCCCTGTACGAAGTCTGGGCTGATGGAACGAATGTGGGTTAAGCCATATGCATTTGCTTCTTTGGTCTTGATTCCTTTTAACATTTAAATTAAAGCGTGACTAAACCTAAATTCAAGAAAGAACATGGTGATAAGTATCAAAGGAATTGACAGCAGACTTTCATTAAAAAAATATCATCTCCATTTTGTATCACTCAATGAGAAGGGTTACCTTAAACAAGGGATGTGAATGAAATCAAGATTGTAATCATCATACGGAAGAGAACATCATACATTTTGTTTGTTATGATAAAAAACACACATGCTGGCTTTTGACCCACATTCATTGCTTCAGCCAAACCTTGGTACAAGAGGATTTTGACCATACTTTTTGTAAAGCCTGCTGCTCAGTGATCCGTAGCAACAAAATTATGAATATGGCACCATTAGACAGGATATTAGTTACCCTTTAAATTGAAATATGATTCGAATTCATATAGGTTATAAAATATTAATTAGAAACTTCTAAAGTTTGGTACACTTTTTCTGATACGCACTGGCTCAGTCAGTAGAGCGTCCGCCTCACAACCGGGAAGTCGTGGGTTCGAACCCCGGCCGCGTCATACCAAAATTAAGACGTTAAAATACGGGAGTTGCTGCTACCTTGTTTGGCGTTCAACAATAAGGGATAGAGCAACGTAGTTCTGGCGCTGCTCAGTGGCTGCCGGGCTCACGATCAATCGGGCAAAAAGAATTTCCATTTTCGGTTTAACTTAATACAATTTGGAGTGGACTTTAAAAGATTAGTATTATTATTATTAGAAGAAGAGTTTTGGATCGGCAGGCCGTCGAACTTGTACTTAAGACGTTTTCATGAAACGCTGTCCTGATCGGCATTTCAAGCTGTAAATCTTACCCTTCAGACCAAATAGAATGAACCTTCAGTCCCACTCGATTTTACAATCAATTTTAATAAGCAAAACGATTCTAAACACATTGAAGTATCATATGCCTGTAACACACGAGGCGCCATTTTGATTACGTCATTGCCTGCGCTAATAATGTACGTTAACGCAATAAGATCATGCGCCAGTATTTAATTTTTGCATTTACATTTTGTGCGATGTCGCTCTCCCATATTATGGTGCGTCAAAGGCTGCGCCAATCGCTGACGCAGGACTCCGTCTGCAAATGACACCTCGTGTGAAACGGGTAATGAAATAACCCCATTATGATAACCCGGAGACATTTGATTATGTCATAGGACATACTTGTATCATGTTTATTGCAACAATTGTATACAAAGAACTGTTTTCATCCTTCTAATCGAATATTTTGAAATTGCATTCATAAACTTTAACTATTCCTTTAAAATTCAAAAAAATAGTTGTAAAATCCCAGTTACCATGGTTACCGGAAAATAGTTCTAAAAATAGTTCTAAAATCCCAGTAACCATGGTTACCCATTGGTTTACATGTTAAAAAATGGTTTGAGCGATCGAGGATACCGTACGTGTGCGAAGAATTGGTCGGTATTTTCATACAAGACAAGACAATTCCAAACAAGACAAAAATGGCTAAAGAAACTCTCCCATGCAAGATTTCAACTTATGAAATGCAAGACTCGCTGACAGCAACAACAACAAAAAGGGTACGTGAAATTATCCATAAACATGTTCGTTTAGTTGCTGAAAATGGAGTACCATCATAGACGTAGACGAAAATAGATTTAGTAGTCAGGGTGTCTGATCGCGCACCCGATGTTGTGTGCTAAGTTCTTCCTATAGAGTTTGCACGCAATGCAGTCTCTATGCAGTCTACGTGCATTGCGCGACCATGCAAAAAAAGTCAAGTTTTTTTTTTTCAATTCGAGATTCAAACCTTTATCTGTTGTGATCCTGAAGGTGATACTCAATAAGTGAGGTGTCATATGAAAGCGCAGGTTCTTCTCCATATTACACACAGGGCCGGCCCACCCCAAAATTGTAAAAATATCTTGCTTAGACTAGATCTAGAATCTAGATCTAGTCTACTCTCAAAGATACACTCTTAAAAAACAACCGTGCAGATAAACTAGAGAAAGGCCAAGGTGGTGTCATTAGTAGACTCTTTTGTTTTCGGCATATAAAAGTATTAATGACTGCTTTATTATTCGAAAAATAGTTGTTTTTATACGCTCTCGGGAAGGTTACAATTGGGCTATTGCCCTCGGCACGCCTCGGGCAATAGCACAATTCTAACCTTCCCTTGAGCGTATAAAAACAACTATTTCTCTCAAAGCAGTCATTAATACTATAATATGATCAAATTGATTGAAGATTATACAAAGTAATGTTTTGATGGGTAAGGTAAATATGTAAAAACAACAACTGTTTGAAATGATGTAGACACACAATGGTGTGATTGGGAATTTAAAGATAATGATAAATAAACAAATTAACAAAACGATTTAAATTACCGCAAAGCAGATATCTACATGTCAATGTGAATGTTGTAGGTTTAAAAAAAAAAAAAGCTTACAATATCAAGTGAGACAAATGATTTGTTTGTGTAAATTATCGTTAAATAGAAGCACGCATTAATGTTGGAACAGAAAATTGGGGGAATATTTAAGATGAAATAATCATCGAGATGTAGAAAATTAGTGTGAAACAAAAAGAAGTGAAGCATATCATGTGGAACCTAATTAATTCTATGACAAAATAACTGTTCGTTGATGTAGATTGGAAGGCAATACTTGCAGTTTGTTGGCGCTCAGAAAATGGTTAGAAACTGAAGGAATAAAGTCCCTCTGTCTATTCTTTGCAAGTTAAAACAAAATCTCTTCTTGGTATATATATATTTTCACCTTGCAAATGAATTACGCTTAGAGTTAATGCGATCATACGAAGAGTGACAACAATCTAGTGATGGTGATCATTATGTTGGTAGCTAACAAGATCGATAAATCAAATCAAGAGCGACTTCAATAGCGTATTGTTCTTCTTCTTCTTTACGTGCCATGTCCTGAGACGTTGGCGACCATGGAATGCCACAACTCAAGGTCCCGTATTCTTTGAAGTAAGTCATTCTCTCCGAGATCAATCCCCGCCCCCCCCCCACTCAGTGTTATTTAGGGTACGCGTATGCATGTTCCCTCTCTTTGAAAGCACCCCCCTAAGTCTGGTGTGTAAAGTCAATAAGGGCCGATTTTGTTTGTGTATTACGAGGCGGACTTTGTTGCGTGAAAAGTACCCCTATATCGGAAATTTTAGGAACATGAATGCGGTCTCTCCGTGGGAGTGGGAGTGGGGGTGGGGGGGGGGGGGGGGCAGGGATCAATTCCACTTTCAGAAATCCCACTCCGTAAGCTACTCATCCACAGAATCTTCCTTCTATACCCCTACTCCTTCTCCCCTCGATTCTTCCAGTCAGTGCAAGATTACCCAAATCATTATTTCGAATAACATGTCCCAAGAAGCTCAGCCATCGACCTCTGATATTCTTCAAAAGCTTTCGTCTTGTTCCTGCCATGACAATTACCTCATTTATAAGAAATTCTTTCTGTACATGCCATAAAAAACATATCAGGATTACGTGCTAGACAAGAACTATTAAAGTTGCCCTAGATTGACTTTTCGAAAGTCTTTGAGATCATGTAACGAAGAAATGTTCTATGTCCTTCTTTCTGGTTAAAATAATCTGTGTTTCACCATTCTACCTTTGTCAATTGAGCCGCAATTGAGATAACTGTGATCAAACACAGAGAGATATAATTGTCATGGTTAATTGTGATGATTAGGTGGTTTTTAATAATCACTGATTCGGCAACATGAAAAACAACGGCAAATTTCAAACCTTACCTTCAGCCGACCCTGATGCCGACCCTGATCCCGATGCTGCTGCTGCTGACGACGACGACGACGATGACGACGATGATGCTGGCAAAGCTGATGTCGATTCACTGATTCGGCACGCCATCATAAAGACAATCAGAAAGAACCGTCTTACCTCCATGGTTGCATACGTCTGTGATATCATGCCTGTCTCTAAATTATTTCTCTAGTTGACAAAGCTCGTGCGTTCCTAGGGAGCGATTTTTATAAAGCGATTTTTCTAAAATGAAACAAACCAAGCATAGCGAGCATTCATCATGATAATTTTCCTCTCCTGGCTACGTCACTCTGTCGACAATCGCACACTTCAATGTGTCATGTTTGTTTAAACACAAACCAAAATAAGTCAGCGCTCATCGTGGTACATGAAAAGAAATAATGTTTATATTTTTATATTTATATACTTAAAAAAAAAGCGTTGTATTTTCCACGATATCCAAGAGAATGTTGAATTTCATGATATTGGTACAGTTTAAATGACGTACTGGCTTGGGCACACTCATTAATTAATATACACTGTGTATCCAGGATTGGGGGAGGAAGGAGTGGGGCCGTACTGTTTGAAATCTGCGAAAAACTACGATCTCCGGGAAGCTTAAAGTACGCTGCTTGCGTCTTGTTCTCGAGGCGAAGGTCGCGATCTAATCGGGGTAAAGGTGGGTTGGGTTAAGGGGGTCGCGTTTTTGCTAAGAAATCCCTAGACATGGAGTATGATTGTGTGTTTAAAAATCCCTGAAAATGGCCCCTCTTTTAGATCTTTGCCTTAAACATGGTTTACTATTTTCTTTAAAATTATACCTCACGCATAGGCCTATATCTCGCTTAAGTGCAAATCCCAGATGCAAAAATGATTGAAATAATTTAGCTTTAAATATATATATATATATATATATATTTTTAAAATATATTTATTTTGATATCCAGAGTCTTCCCCCTTTCTGCATAAATGACCCTTACAAATTGATATGGGTTTGGGAGCTTTAGCCACACACCCCCATTCAAATTAAATCTGAGTACACCCTCGCCCTTGGGACCGAATAGCCCCCCCCCCCCCCTTCTTGGATATGTAAATGCTGTAGAGTAGTGGCGTAGCGCAGAGCCTGACATTCCGATATCATACATCGGCATCATGGAGCCATTTTTAGGGGATGGAGGGGGCCTTCCGGCGTCTTTTTGTTTGCCTTTCCTTTTTACTTTTTTGTTGGCCCCCATTTTGTTTAAAAGGAGTACTCGCCCAGTGCACTCCATAGATATGCCATAAAGAAAAAAGTGTCACAATCTATCCCGGTCAACAAGTAATATGGGTGAGTTCATAATTATTTTCCATCTAAAGACTTCCAGAACAAAATACACAAACGTTGACTGATAGAAATAATAACAAGTTATGCAAATTTGCTCATACTGCCATCGGTAACGTTAGCGCTAACCAATTACATGTATGTGATTGATTCGAGAGATATACTCTCACTTTGGAAAGTATGAAGTGGATGTGGGAAGTGCGAGAGGGGGGGAGGGGTAGAGGGGCTTTATTCGCATTTTGTCAAGCGAGCTTGATCTTTACCATCACTGTGACCAATGTGATGTCGATAATGGCAAATTTTCAAAAAAATACTCCTTTCCATAAATAATTGAAATTAATATTTTTTGAAATTCCTTGAACTATTTGGATTCTCACCGACATATTTTCCAGATAAATGAATAGGATTATTAAGTTTAAGTGTATATATCTGAAGCATTTATTGTCTATGTTGTCTCCGCTGTTATCACCTATGTTATTGCGATTGAGGTTTTTTTTCATTTATAGAACGCCTTATCATGTTGACAGTAATATTTAAATTGAAAATAAAAGTATCACGTAAACAATTTTGATACTGGTAATTTCTACAAATAACAGTTTGCTTTTCTTTGGGGTCTATTTGTGGGCGGTGTGTGCGTGTATATGTGTGTGCGTCTGTATATTTCCTTTAAAAGTGCTCTTGTACACTAATGTTACTGTGACCAATAGAACCCGATTTAGTTTTAATCATGATTATACATTTATTGGGAGGGATAATGTATCCCCTCTGCCCTTTCAAACTGTTTGATAAATTTACCCATCGGCATGACATTTGTGATCATATTGATTGACTAGCGAACAAATTTGCGTTCAGTGGGAAATACCAAGGTATCCAGACACCTAACTAAATATGTGGGTCTGTAATATATATTGATCGTTGAAAGTGATATTGCAATGTGTTCGTCATTCAAAGAAGCGTGGTTGGCTAATTAATTTGAATCATGAAACATACAGAAGTTTATAATTATCCTAGTTGTAGTCAAAATAATGAAACGTTTTGACGAAATCAAGATTTCAGGAAGACTTAAAAAAAAAAAAAAAAAAAGTGTTTTCTGATTCATTTTACTAGCTTAGAATAAGGCTATAAACTTCGTTACATTGAAATAGGACTTTTACAGTTTCATTAGTAAATATTTAAAGTACATTGTAAAACATTCGCCGTCAGAAAATCATCCGCGATAACGAAACGAGGTTTTTCAGCTCATTTCCCACTTTTCTCTTACTTTATTTAAGGATTACTGATTTCAGAGAGGTCAGCCAATAAAAAAAGAATCCTTAATATCACAAAAGATCATATTCGACACAATCTCATTTCCCCTTTTATCTCGAAATATAGAAAGTGTGAAAAGAAGCACTATGAATATCACAACAAAGAAAATCACAACGAAGTACACCCAACAAGCTTGCTAGGGGGTAACCTATTGAATTTTCTAAAATAGTCTTTAACCGACATGCCAAAAGATACTTCGTATTGTTGACGCAAATTAACGGAAAATACCCAGACGGTTTGTTTGCCCATTTAATCACATCAATTCGATGGTACAATTATAGAGATGATCAATCACTCACTAATTGAATTAGTAAATGAGGGTTCTTATTACAGAATTTCGTGATACGGATTGCGGCTCGTTTTTTCAACGGGAAATATTTTGTGAGTTAATTTTGATAGACGGAGCTGAGATGATAATACAAAAGGAAAATGAATACAGGCGAACAGTCATGAATAACGACTGCATTATACTTTCTTTTACCCCGATCAAAAAGAGCTCACAAGCAGCGTCTCACCCCATGACTAAAACGCATTCATGCAGGCCTACACAATGTCTAATATAACAATTTTCTGTCATAAACGTTTTCTTCTTCTCTCTCTCTCTTTGTTGTACCCCCATCTTTCTCTCTCACTCCCTTATATATATATCTGTAAAGCGCTTAGAGACATCATAGATGTATAAGCGCTATATAAAAAGCGGAATTATTATTATTATTACATTCTCCAACTCGCTCATTCTCTCCACCAAGTATTTTCCTCCTCCTCTTTCTGTCTATCTCTCCCTTATGGACAATAATCTTTGGTGATTACGATTACCGTCCGAACGACTACTACCCCCCTCCCCATCCCACCGAACATTTTTTCCTATCGCTCAACTAACCTTATAGGATAAATTATATTTAAAAATTATTTCCAATATGGTGGAAATCATCTAAACTTGGTAGATTTTATTGTTCCCTCTCTTCTTTCTGGCTTTCCTAACCACTAATGGCATTACGGTTTCGTATTTCTGATTTATACTTTGTATCAGTTATGGTATAGTTCCATTCCCCCCTCTCTCTCTCTCTCTCTCTCTGTTCTCCTCCCCTATCCCTTTCTCTCCCTTCATCTCCCATGCCTATTTATCTTTGTGTATCTTATCATATTGAAAACTTTAAACACAGTTGACATTGCAGACATAGGGCAATGATGTAGCATTACATTCAAACTGAGGAATACAAATATTTACAGTAGACCATATACATAACAAAATACCAACTGGACAAGTTCAATATTCTTCTAATTATTAGTGCATAGCATTTTATTAAGCGGCATGTGAACATAATAAGATTTACTAGAAGTTAGTGTTGCTATACTTTGCAAAATAATACGATTAAACCTTTAATTTAACTCCTATTGCGGAGAAAAACGTTTCATGTAGCAATTGTCTTTTATGATAACAAATTATAGTAAAATATATAAATAACTTCCGTTCAGAATGACCTTCATGCCTTGAGTTTAAGCAGCCTGAACTCATTATCTATCTCACGTCTTCTTTGCCCACTCCGTCTTTATAAGTACTGTGCATTCGACATGATAAGTCGATAATATTATTTATACATGGTTAATATATATATATATAGGCGTGAAGAAAATGGTCCAGGAACGCGAGACGTAGCTGTACTTTACAATTTTATATATTATCCTTTTCGAGACTCCCTCCCGACATAGTCATTTAATTGCATGGTTTGTATTATACACAGCTATAAATGGAAATGTTTATAACGGTTCTCTTCATTAATAGTGAAGTAATATCAAAAGTCATTCCTCTAAATACACTTTTTTGTTGTTGAGTCGTTGTACATTACATTTGTGAAACATATCATATAAACATTCTAAAAAACACGCCTCACTGTCTCTTATTTTCCTATCAACTAAAATGACATTTATGTACAATGTAAAAATGGATGTAAATGAAAGCACTACTTTGCATAGAACAGAAGCAAAATACCATCAACATGATATAAGCTTATTTTGTATTAACAAAATCAGTATGAATATGCAAAATCGTCATCTCATGTAAAATATTCAAGTGTAAGATGAAGTATTTAGATGGAAATAGAAAAATAAGCATAATACGCAATATGTTTGGATAAATATATGGAAGTAATTTTGATTAGGCATTGTGGAATATTATGTAAGTGGTATCTGTGAATTGGTACACTGAGTGTATACCAATTTACTTGAATTTAGATTCATATAAATGTTACACATGAATAAATATGTGAATATACATGGGTATACACAGAGCAAAATAAGCAAGAGTAACAAAGTTGTTATGAATTCAACTTTGAAGTCTATCACAATTCTATTTGAATGAAATACATATTATAATTATACAACAATATATAGCCGCTATACACTCTGAAGACGTACTGCTATTTTTCCATTCATAGTTACACTTTGAGTGTTTAATATTCAACAGTGACATAAGTAAGCACACAGTACATAATGAAAGCATTGATATATTTAAATCTATGCAACATAACATTCATTAAAATAATTTGCTGCTTAAATATAACATTATTCAAATACTTCGACATTTTTTTCATACAACAATGCAATCTTTTTATTTAAAAACTTACACTGACGTAGAAGTATGAAAGACCTGATATGGCATTAAATATCGCTACCAACTTTCACATGAATCTTGGATAATATATTTTTAATACAATTGACTTCTTTTAGTAACATAACAGAAATTCATATTCATAAAAAACTTTAAACATCAATAATTTTTTACAATTTTTACAATATTAAAAATTCAATAATTTTATATATGACTTTTGTGTGTTTTTCTTCTGAAATTCGATTGTTTTGACAAGAACGCTTATGTAACATACATGATAACTTAAAACATTTTTTTTTTATACACTTAACTGACTGATCTTTTGAATTTGAAGTGTAAGGATATCACTTTCTTTTTCGTAATATGTGACTTTTGAATAATATGAATAATTTCAAATATCACGATTAATCACAATATCTTACTTAACATTATGATACAATTGCAATCAAAAGATAGCATAACATTAATGTTATGTGCAGCTAAAGTAATATCTAGAAAAGTAAGATTCATGTAAACAATGGTAATTTGTTTAATGTTCTTGATGCACATAATCACGAAAGATAACATAATATATACAAATTTATGTACATAACACTTCATAAAATGTTAACTTGAAAGTACAGTCTATAACATCTGCTTCACATGAACATTAAAAATATTGTAAGATATTATATACTGCATTGCTTGTTCAAGAATCTTATAATAACAAAATATCAATTAAACATATTATTGTTATTATCATTTATTCATCTATTTAAATTTGCATTCACTTATTAACTATGCTCTTGATTCCACATCTTAATTATATGTATATTATTCAATTCTACGCTTTTCGTGTTTACTGTAGCTTTTTGTTGAGATAACTATGCAATGAAGCATTTTCTTTAAAAAATACGCACTTTTAAGTAATTTTACGACTTACTTTTTTGGGGGGCTTTCACAATCTCTCTATGAACAGATGAGATATACGTCTTATACAGACACGACTTCGTTTTAAATAATGGATTCTTCAAAATCGTCAACAATTAATATTTTTCGGAAGTAACAATCCTTCGACTTGACATCTCCTGGTAGAAGAATTCATCTAGATTATAGAGGTCGTGGAGTGATTATCTCTTGATGGTAGCATTCGTCTAAAACTTCCCAAAGTCATGGAGAGATTTTCTTGGTGAAATGTCAGTCTCAGAGGTAGAGAGCCTTGAGTAGCGCCCCCAAGATGGTCTGGTGTCGCGAACTCTCTCTACTACCCGGGCGTATCTGGATTCCGAAGGCACCCATTCCGCTCGGGACATTCCACTTCCGCTGACTGAAGCGGCCGGTCTCCTACGTTTAGAACACACACAAAGAAAAATGAAAAAAGAAGTTATTATTAATTGTAGCGATATTTGAAGATGAGGTTAAGATTGTTTTGGGTAGTCTGATATTTAAGCTATAAGCTCCATTGTCTGTTATTTTAACCATAGTTTAAGATAGTTTTCGATGGTGGAAGAGACTAGTTATCCGACAAATAAAATTTACCAATCAGACTTAAGACTTATACAAAATGTAGAAAGAGAGTGTCTTGGAGAAGAGTTTAACTCTTGACAGCCAATCGAGGACTGATTTATTTGCTTTCTGTAGTTAAAAATACATTGAATTCCTCACTGCTGTAATTATGTTGAGTGAATGAAAGAAATCAAGGTATATTACTGAAAGATCTTTTACATAACATTTCATGTATATTTCATAACTTCAAGATAAAGATGCGAACATTACCTCAGATCAGACATGGATTTGCTTCGTCGTCCAGCGAGTGGATGTTCACCGTCAGGCATAGATTGGTAGCTGGTTAGGGAGGCAGGAGCCCTGGGAGACACCACCTCTGAGAGGGAAAGTTCTTTCCTGATGAGGCTCGTCTTGAACTTTGAGGATTGTTTCCTACGTCGCGGGGCTTCTGCAGATGGCAGGTTGATGTCTTCTTCAGATGATGAGGACTCGATGCCTCTTAGTGTCGTCAAGTCAAACTCTCCACACACAGTCTGCGTGTCGTCGTCTGAATCATAAGCTTCGGATTCGGAGCTAGGTACCCCTGGTGCCCTGTGTGGTCTTGTGTAGGGCCAGTATTTGGGGTCCTCATGGAGATATGGACTCTGGAAATCCATGACTGCTTGCCAGGATTCTGAATCAG
This sequence comes from Strongylocentrotus droebachiensis, assembly GCA_035222895.1. Classification (NCBI taxonomy): domain Eukaryota; kingdom Metazoa; phylum Echinodermata; class Echinoidea; order Camarodonta; family Strongylocentrotidae; genus Strongylocentrotus; species Strongylocentrotus droebachiensis. The sequence goes on along the minus strand of JAVYIG010002662.1, from coordinate 165,329 downwards.
TTTCTGAATCGGTGGTATTGACTTCAGATTCTATGTCACTTGGTGAGTCATCTGCGGGACGTCCTGGAGGGCCGTCTCTGGGTTTGGTGTACCGAGTTCTGAGTTTCTCTACCGATGGCAGATCATATTCGTCTTTCTTAGGTTTTTCAGGACCTTTCTCCATCAACCACCCGTAATCTCCATAGTTAGTTGGCGTTGATTTACGGAGAAGTTCTTCAAGGCGAGTCACCATTGGGGTTGATTCAGATGAGGGGCGTGGTTTTCGATGCATGATGTGAGTTGGCTTCATTCCTGGAGAAGCAGATGATGTTAGTTCCGTTGGAGTTTCTCCTAGAATTGATGGGATGGGCGAGCCTTTTTCATCATGAAGTCTGTCACTGGGTCCTTGGTCAAATTTCGGAAAACCAGGTTTACCGTAAAGAAGCTCCTTTGTTGACTTGGGCCGTGTTGAATAGGGGCTCATTCCCAGTGAAGGTCGTCCTGTAGGCTTCTTGTGATCTACAAGGTAGCTCACAAGAGTCGTTTGATCTCCAGAAGAAATCACTTTTGACAACCTCAGGTCTCGTCTTATTCTTTCCAATTCATCAACTTTTGATGAGTCACTTTTTTCATCAAGGGAATCGGGATCTGAGAGCTCCAGTGAGTCGGCATCATCAGATTTTAGGAACGTAGTTGGTTGATAACTCATCTGAGTGAGAACACTGCCACTGCTCATTGTTGTCATAGACGTGCGAGATAATGATTCCGTCATCATAGCTGTTGTGTATGTGGTCCCAGCAGTTGTTTGATGAACAAGAACCATTCTACAATTTGGTGGCATGTTGTCGACGATAACCTGATTGATTGTTGAATGAGATTCTTGGATATCTGTATGAGTGTGGAAGGTACTGCAAGGTCTGTACTGGGCGACCGGCTGTTGGTACGTAACTTCACGAGATGGCTCAAGTTTTTCGATACCCTGGACCGTCCTGCTCACCTCGGAATCAAAGAGACGAGTTGATGAGTCTTTTGTCCGGTCATGAAGCCTGAATCCAGACTGGAATTGTCTTTGTGTCTCTGGTGGAGTGACCGGTGTCAACCGCAGTGGTGTTTTCTCTGTCGAAGGCATCTCTATTGTCACTTTCTTGGGCTGTTTGAGTTGAGATGTTTGAGGGGTCATCATTTTCCCAATGGGTCGAGGTGACAGAGATTCCAAGCCAGGGGGTGTAGATTCAAATTCCGGGCGTTGACTGTAGAAAATCACTGGTGAGAGTGACCGGTCATGAGTAGGGATTTTCTCCTCTGGGAAGAAAAACGGTGAAGATGCTTCTTCTCTGGTTACTGGCTCTATCTGGACAATGTGATCAGTAACATCCGATCGCTTCTGTGGTTGCACTGCTCTGCTGACGCGGCCAATACTTTTGTCAGGTTCTATCGACGTGTGCCTAGTAGGCGTCGTGAATGACTGTGACTGGGTGCTTGAGAGCCGCTTTGGTGAGTACATAGTTTCCTTTTGGGCTGTGGTTGGCACAAATTGCATGCCAGTGTTTGAAAGAGGCCTAGGTTGTCGTGACTGCATGGCAAACTCCTTTTGAGCGACGTTAGCCTGTGTAACACGGGACTCTCTCTGCATTTCTGTTTGTGAGTACGCAGGGTTGCGTTGTCTTGGTGTCATAGATGTTTGCTTAGATGAGACATCATACCTGGTCTCTACTGTCTGGTGAGTTTGTAGAGGTCGCATTATCACCTGTAATGATTGATGTACTAGTTCTGGAAGAAGAGCACTCTGTCCGCCATGATGTTTCATAAGAGTGATATCTGTCTGAGAAGCAGAATGTAGGTTGTTCTGTTTAGCCGGTGTGGTGCCACGATCGCTTGTTGTTGGATGAACTTGAGTCTTTGAATCTTTCGTATCCGATCTGATGGTGGATGTACCTCTGGTGCTGTTCCGAATCTGAGTCTGGCAGACCTCGTCAATCTTCACTGGCTTTATTTCCTCCATCTGCACAGAAGCATCTTTGGTAACAACAAGCATTTCAGTTGAATTGTCCAAAGCCTTACTGTATGGAGGTAAAGTACCTCGTTCAACAGTTGATGGCTTAGTCTTGATGTCTGGTTCTTTCGGTGCCTGGAAACTTAGACTTTCTACCAAAAGTTCTTTCACCCGCTCTTGGATGTATTCCTCTTTAATCTCTTCACGGATTCGAGGTTCGAGCTCTCTTCTGATGGTCACCTTCAAATCTTCCCGTACCTCTTCCTCAATTTCATGTTTGATTCGAGGAGCAAACTCAACTATTAGCTCTTCACGATAGTCGTCAAATATCTCCTCTCTAAACTCTTCCATGACAGTTTCCCTCATCTCTTCTTTAAACTCCTCTTTCAGTTCAAGACTGAGTTGGTCTCTGATGCTGGTAGTCAACTCCTCAGTCAGTTCGTCGATAACCTCATCTCTTACTTCATGTTTAATTGTTGTTATAAACTCCTCACTAGGAAGTTCCTTCACTGGAACCAGACTCTGTTTGACAGGCGATACTTCCTCCTTCTTTGTTGGCTCAGAAATCTTTTCGGGAGCTTTGTGTTGGTTGCCGAAATTCTTCTGCTTGATTTCAACCTGCTGCTTTTCATGCAACATGTAAGGTTTGGCTTCAACAGTCTCATCATACTGTCTGGTCTGAACTGGAGTTGTAGATTTGGTCACCACAAGTGGTCGTTGCTGTGGTTCGTGCATGGATGTAATGAATTCGGCTCTGATATCATCTCGCACTTCGTTAATGATTTCTTCACGGATTTCCTCTATCAGCTCCTCTTTGATTTCTCGCCTCAATTCGTATTTTGCCTCTCGTCGAATCTCTTCTCTGAGTCGCAGTCGTTCAGCATAGCTGATGGTTGGTTGCACAAACACAGGAGCCGCTTCTACGGGCTGGACAATCGTTGGACGCACGACATCGTCAACAGGAATTTCCTGTGTTGGGATTTCGCCATCTACTCCGGTACATTTCTCGTAGGTGTCTCGTTTTGCCAAATACTGGTTCGAAAACTCTGTGGTCACTGGATGAGCTTGACCTCCTCTATCAGTGAGCTGAATGTTTCTCGGAGTCGAAGTGGATTCACGCGTTTCAAGTGTGTGCTGGACACTCACGTCAACAGGTAAATTCATGGTGAAGTACTGGGATGATTGGCTCCTATTTTCAGGATGAACCTGCAATGTCCTGTCGCTGAATTCAGTTTTCACCATTTCAGTACCGTCTTCCACTGTTGATGGCTGTACTTGTGACTGTGAGTCTTGACTCTTTCTCATGGTGACTGGAGAACTTGCCGTGTCATGATATGGAAGTTTTTCTGGAAGTGTTGAAGTATCCAATGTCGAAGGCCTGGATTGTGTAGTGAAATCTTTACCTTCAACTGACACTGTTGTTGTGGTTTCATTTGTTGACTTCCATTTAGCTTGGGAGATTTGATCTACCCCTGTTGGTGAAACTTGAGTTGTAAAGTCTCTTGCCTCAAGAACTATGTTTGAAGTTCCTTCGTCAATAGCTGTCTTTCTCTGCATAACTGGTGAACTCAGTTTTTCTGATGTTGAAGTTTTCTGGTATTGAGATCCATAGTCAGTTGTCGTAGCTGAAATCTGCGTTGTGAAATCTTTTGCATCAGCAAGCGGTTCCATCATAGTGCTTTCATTGACAGCAACCTTCCTTACCAAAATTGGCGAATTCATCTTCTCTGATGTTGCGGTGTCTGCAGACTGTGATTCCATTTCGATGGTTTGTGGTGATACCTGAGTGTTGAAATCTTTAGAATCAATAGGCAAAGGCAGAATCAGGGTGCTTTCGTCGGCCATGACCTTACGAATGAGGACCGGAGACGTTAGTCTGTCAACTGTCAATTCCTTAAGTGACTGGGAAACACCATCTGATGTGATAGGTGTAGCCTGCATGTTTAAGTCCTTTGATTCCAATGATGCCATCATAGTACCCCCTTCTTTCACATTCCTTCTAATCAACACAGGAGAACTGAGCTTTTCCGTGGTAGACGGAGTTGCCTGGGTATTAAAGTCCTTTGCATCAGATGGTATCGGTATCGTTCCTCCGTCAACCACTGTTTTCCGCGATGGAACTGGGGAACTCAGTTTTTCTGAAGTAGTTGGTGTAGCCTGTGTTGTAAAGTCTTGTGGTCTGCTTTCTACCATCATTGTACCCTCATCAGTTTTCTTTAGCAATACAGGAGAACTAGACATGTCAGACATATTAGCTCTTTCAGATTGAGAAGAAATGTGGGTAGTATTCGGACTGGATTGTGAGTTGAAGTCCTTTGCTTCAAGAAGAGCCATCATAGTGCTTTCATCAATCACTTGTCTACGAACGAGCACGGGCGAGCTGATCTTTTCGATGGTGGTTGGGGTTGCCTGTGTTGTAAAGTCCTTGGCGTCTACAGGCTGGGGAAGGATCAATGTACTCTCATCCATCAACTGTTTCCTGATCAGTACAGGAGAGCTTGGTTTATCAAAGGTAGAACGCAAGGCTGGCTGAGAAGTACCATCTGATGTTGTGGGAGTAGCTTGGGTGGTAAAGTCCTTGGCATCTGTAGGAGGTGGCAGGATCATTGAACTTTCATCTTTAACCTGCTTCCTGATCAGTACAGGAGAGCTTGGTTTATCAAAGGTAGAACGCAAGGCTGGCTGAGAAGAACCATCTGATGTTGTGGGAGTAACTTGGGTGGTAAAATCATGTGGTCTGCTTTCTATCATCATTGTACCCTCATCAGTTTTCCTTAGCAATACAGGGGAACTAGGCATGTTAGACATGGTAGCTCTTTCAGATTGAGAAGAAATGTGGGTAGTATTCGGACTGGACTGTGAGTTGAAGTCCTTTGCTTCAAGAAGAGCCATCATAGTGCTTTCATCAATCACTTGTCTACGGACAAGCACGGGCGAGCTGATCTTTTCGATGGTGGTTGGGGTTGCTTGTGTTGTAAAGTCCTTGGCGTCTACCGGCTGGGGAAGGATCAACGTACTCTCATCCATCAACTGTTTCCTTATAAGCACTGGGGAACTGAGCTGATCGGTCGTAGAACTCTTTAGAGATTGCGAAACGGAATCTGTCGTAACTGGAGTTGCTTGCATTAGCACATCCTTTGACTCAGCCAAATCCATCGTTGTGCTTTCATCCATAGCCACCTTCCGTTGCAGAATAGGTGAGCTTACTTTTTCAGTTGAGGTTGGGGTTATCTGAATACCCAAATCTTTGTCTTCTTTTAGCCTCATTGATGTGCTTTCATCAGACACTTCCTTCCTCGTAAGAATTGGTGAACTAAGCTTGTCAGCTTTGGGAGATTCTACGTACTGGGATGAGTTATCTGTAACAGTAGGGGCAAACTGAGCCATGGAATCTCTCGCTTCTCGTTGGATCATGAATGTATTTCCATCAACGAGTTCCTTTTCAATTTGGGATTCCACATTTGAGCTCATAGGTGGTATTGTCGTGACCGATCTATCCTCTGAGGGTATCAACAACTGGGATGATTGGTCCCTGATATCTGGCTGAATCTGAACAGACCCATCAGCCAACGACACCTTTGTCATAAATGTACCTCCATCCAATGTTTCAGGCTTCACCTGTGCATTTGCGTCTGCATTCTTGACAGCATCAGACTGAGTAAGAATATCTTCTCGCACTGGAGCTACCTGCGTCGTAAAATCTTTTCCATGTTGTGGTGGTGGTGGCATTGTACCTTCTTCTATAGTGCCAATCTTCCTCTGTAATATTGGAGAACTTTGAGTGTCTGCAAACGTCTTCGTCATAGGTTGTGATGCTCCCTCAATTCTCACAGGCGATACCTGAGCGAAACTGTCCTTCGATTCGGTCGGTATCATCATAGTACTTTCATCTATTGCGACCTTCCTTGTGAAGACAGGAGATATAACCTTGTCTGTTGTCACAGTTTTGGGGTACTGAGAACCAATATCTACAGTTTCACTGTCCATCATTGTACTGTGTTCAGATGTTGACTTCTTGTGCATTACAGGTGAACTGATTTTATCAGATGTGACAGTTGAAGGATATTGAGAAGTGCCCTCTGATGTTAATGGTGTCACTTGGGTATGGAAATCCTTAGCATGAATCGGTGCCATCATTGTGCTCTCTTCAGAAGTTACTTTCCTGACAACTATTGGTGAAGAGGCAGTGTCACAAGTTTGGACCTCCCGATATTGTGAGATGCTGTCAGATTTTCTGACTGAAGCTTGTAAGTCGATATCTCTTCCAGGAGCTGGAACAATTTCAGTAACACGCTCAGATGTCAAGATCTGGAATTGGACAGAGCCTTCTGATGTGCTGACAGATGTCTGAGTTGGTAGATCCTTCGAATCCAAGGCAGGCATGTAGGTGCTGGTATCCGTTAAGAGAGATCCAATATGAGTACTGGCACTGTTTGAAGAAACCTCAATAGGCGAAGACGAGCGATCAGTATGCGTAGTGATGTACTGAGATGACATATCCAATGATTCCTGTTCAGTCTGGAATTTACTATCAGCATAAGGTACTGCGGTCATAGATGTACCACCATCAGAGGTATCTGGAGCAATCTGGGCAACAACATTCTCTGATCTTCGTTTAAACACAGGAGAGCTTGCCATGTCAGTTGTCCAAGGAGTGGTCTGGATTGTGAAATCTTTTCCTTCGTAATGAGTTATCATTGTGCTCCCGTCTGATGTAGTTGGTTTGCTCTGTGACTGAGCATCTCTACCCTCTGTCGAGATCGGAGAGTTTGCTCTGTCGGAAGATGGAACCACTGTATCGTGCTGCAAGGAATTATCCTGCACATCAACTGCATGTTGAGTAGATGTATTATTGAACACTCTGGTTGTAATATCGCTTTGAGTCGAATGAGTGGCATGGACTTGATGAATTTGACTGCCACGATCATGTCTCCACGCACCTGTTGTTCCTATGCCTCTATCAAGTAGGGTTGGGTGAATTTGTGCAGAAGCATCGACTCCCCAAGCTCTTGGCATTTCAGCAAAATCTTGAATGACATTGATCTGCTGGATTGGTGCTTCATACGAGGAAACAACTGGTCCATCCAAAGTCTCTTGCAGATTGTCAACAAATGTGTCCCAGGTGAATTCCTCTAGCGAGATACGGTCAGACTGTGTATCAAGGAATTCTCCATCTTCAAACTCATCGCTAAAATCTGCAAACATTGGGTCTGTCTGTGTTGAAGAAACAACATGCTCTCTCCGTTTGAAAATTGGTGAATTGCCCAAATCTGCACATGTCGGCATAACTTGGACCGACATATCAGCAGCATCTTGATGTTCGTATTGACTCTGTGTATCTGCTACCTTTGTATCACATTGTGCTGAGTTTGAACTTTGGTCCACTCTTGCCTGAGAATCTGCATCAGCAGACAGTGGTTTGGTAACCATACCCATGTCTGCGCTCTCTGGTATAATCTTGGCAAGTGATTCCTGGCTTTTCGTGGTCGGGCGGAACTGAGTTGACAGATTATACTGAAGTGGTTTTGATGTCTGCGTATCTGTCGTCTGTCGGTACTTAACAGAAGTACTAGTTTCTGCATTAGCCATGGTCTTTCGTTGTTGTTTAGGCGAAGTATGTGCAGAACCAGGGGGACTATACTGAGCACTTGATGTAGATTTGACAACCATGATGGTGGACATTCCTTCATCAACCGTCAATGCGTCGACCTGCGCAAAACTATCCACAGGTCTTGATGCATGCTGTGATCCGGTGTCTCTCATTGGTGTTGAGGGGTGTCCCATTTGGACTTGCACCTCACTGGACACCATTTGTCCTGAATGCGTTACTGTAGCTTGCTCAATGGTAAGAGGTTGGGTCTGCTCTCCAAAGTCGATACCCATTGCTACCGTCTCTGTAAATCCATCTTCAGTATCAGGGATGGTTTGCTGCTGGGCATCCAGGAGAACCGATTCCGTCTGTGCAGGAGCTTCTACAGCTTTTTCAAAGATTGTTTCTGTGTGTCTTTCTCGGCCATCTTGCACATAACTAACTGTATTCACATACAAGGGACCAAAGTCTGGCTCATCAAACTGCACCGCAACTGACTCCATCTCTACATTTGTTTGTGATGGTACATCGTTAAGATCTTCAGAGAATGGAGATACTGCTCTTTCATTAAGGTCATAGTGTTCAGTTTCAGTTGAACCGTCAGCATGTTTTGCTTCTCGGAAAGTGATTGGTGCAATCTCTTCCGATTGCGACACAATTTCGATGAATTCCTCTTCCTCTACATGGACGTCTGTCTGGCAAGATTGTTCAAACGCCGTGCATGGCGTTGTAAAAGTACTTCCTTCGTGAGTAATTGGGCTTGTTGCTGAAGCACTATCAACCATTTGCACATCGACATCGTGTTGTGTAGATGTTTCAAATACAGAAGGTTTGATTTCAGGCATTGTAAGGGCAGATCGTTCTACTAATCTGATTTCTTGAGTGACCACCTCTCTCGCCACTTTGGAAACTTCAGTTTGAGAAATAGCACTCATCACGGCAGTCTTTTCCGTAGTTGTTGTTGCACTTCTTACCACCTGAGATGTTTGTGCTTCATTGGCCTTAGAAGTAACTTTGATGTCAGCTTGAGTGGGTATTGTTGAGTATTTTGTGACACGTGCTGGCGTGGAGTGATCCACAGTACTTGGTGTTACTACCAACATCTTGTGCATGACCTCAGTCTTTTTAGCCTGGACTGCAGAGTGTGACGTAACAGGTTTTTGCAGGTTGGCCTGTGTGGAACCAGTTCTTAGCTGAACGCGTAGTACTTCTGTTCCACGTTCAGAAGTTTTTGTTTCTGTAACAGCCTGTGTCGTTGAATCTCGAGAGGACCTGATAATCTGAGATGCCTTGGGAATCACATCCTTCACTGGGGTTTGAGCATCCTTATTGACGGCTCGATTTAGAACTGGTGAAGATGCCTTCTGCGATGTATTCGGTGTAGTTTGCATTTGCATCTCAGTAAGGTTTACCTCTGCCTGACTTATCTTCTCAATCTTGGGTTCTGCCTTGGGTGTCTGTGAATCTTTATGTGATGCCTCAGGGAGAATCTGTGAAGTCTGATGAACAAGGTGTTGTTGTGTTTGAGTCTGTGACTCACCTGCCTTCGTTTCGAATTGAGTTGTCATGTGCATCTTAACGACAGGTTCTTCCTGTGCTGTTTGAGATCCACTGATCTTCGCACGTGATAGGATGGGTGAAGAGCTCTGGTTAAGATTTTTGGAGAATGTCTGGCTCATAGAATCTGTCTGTTTCATTTCATACTGCGTTGATCCTTCTCCAAGAGATATTTCCATCTGTGTTGTTGTCTCTTGACATTTTAACTCGGTTTGAGACACAACGTGTATTGAAGAGGTTTCGATTACAGGTGTTTGCAGCAATTGACTCTGGTGTCTTGATAGAAGAGGGGATGTTGCTTGGTCTCCCAAACTCAACTTTGTTTGTACATCAAAATCATGTTGTTTCAGCAGATGTTGTGTTGAGGTATCCAACTGTTGCATCTCATGTTGAGTTATCTTCTCATGCGACCGTCGTTCATACTGAGTGTTAGAATCGATAGTCGAGATTTTATCTTCCAAAGTTTGAATCATGAGATTCAACAGCTTCACCTCATGTTGCGTCGTGACTTCTGAAGTCAAAACCTTCTTTTCTTCCATCGTTTGTGCAGTACTGTTGTCAGTCAAGGCAGGTACTGGTGATGTAGCTTGATCAGAATTTGAAACAGTTGTCTGAGATTGACTGTCACCATACGCCATCATAAACTGTGTCATGGTGTCTTTAAGCTCCTGTGCAAATTGGGTTGTCCTTTCAACTACACTGGCCTCATATTGAGTAACATCATCTTGACTTGAGCTTTCATACTGCGACGTAGTACTTAATTGTGCTGGCCTCTCTTGCTCAACCGTTTGAAGTACTTGATCCGATGTATCGCTGATGGCAGTAAATGAGGCTTGATTCTCTTGACTGATCTTACATTGAGTTGTCGATTCAAGCAAGATGCTCTCATATTGAGTGGTGATATCAGTCACCTGTTGCAGAGCTGATGAAACAGTCTTGTGTTCAGATTTAACTATTTGCTGAGAGGAAGCGTCTTGTTGATTGCTAACATGTTGCGAAGAGCCTTCATTAGTAGAAAGCTCATATTGTGTTCCTGTTTGACCTTCGCGTGGGGCTGTTTGCATGGCCATGTTAGATAAGTTGATTGAGATTGAAGATGTTGACTTGCTAGTGGATTCACGAGCATACTGGGACTGGGCATTAAGTTGTTTCAGCTCGTGCTGCGTGGTGCTCTCCACGTGGTGAATTTCATGCTGACTTGCACTCTCCTGCTCATCTTTCTCGTACTGTGTTGTGATTCCCTCTGCACTCACTTGAGACTGCGTTCCAGTGTCACTACCGGAAGGAAGTGTCTGTAAGTGTTGACTTGCAAGTCGCTGAAGTTTTGGGGATGAAGCCTTATGTTCGATGTCAACAAAACTTTGTGACAAAGCATCATGTTGATTTGCTTCATACTGTGTCGTACACTCCATAGTATCTCGGTCATGTTGGGTTGAACTGTCTTCACCGATTTGCTCATGCTGGCATGATATCTCTCGGTCCTGCCTCTCAGATTGGGTAGTTGCACTTAGCAATTCCTGTTCATGCTGAGATGTAGTTTCAATCATCGACCGTTTAGCAGTCTGCAAACTTTGATGGGCATGGCTCACATCTAGAGTTGAAGTTGTAACATCTCCCACTTCAACCGTCGATTGAGCATGTGCATCTTGTAGATTCTCCACATATTGTGTCATACTCTCTTCCTGCTTGAGATCATACTGACTGACGCCATCTCTTTCCTGTACATCTACTTGCGTGTGTGAGGCTTTCTGTGTGAGGAAGTACTGTGATGATGATTCTGTGGTTAATCTCACATCAGAGATTGTTTGAGAAACTTGCTCCATGAATGTAGGATGAGTAGATGATGTTGCTTCGTCCTTAAATCCTACCTCAATATGAGAATGTGCATCTTGGAGTTTCACTCCATGCTGGACAGATCCATCCTTGACACTAGGTCCATACTGTGTCATGTGGTCCATTTGGTCGCCTTCGTATTGTGTAGAGTCATGCTGAATGCTGGTCTCTGCCTGAGTCGTCGATTCCTGACCTTTCACAATGTATTGGGTTGATGATTCAGTCTTTGGTACATCCTTTCTCTCCATGGTTTGCATATACTGGTTATTGAAGTCAGGTATAGTTGTAGATGTACTTTTCTCATCATCCAACGTGAAGGACTGAGATTGTGCATGTGCAAGAGATAATTCGTACTGAGTGGTCGCCTCATCCCCATATATTGCATATTGACTGGTTTCACTCTTCTCAATCACTTCATGTTGAGTGGCAGTGACGTTTATCTTCAATACATGCTGAGATGAAACATCGGCAACAGACTGGAATGTCTGATGAGCTTGATCAGAGGCCGTTTGAATGGCAGGGGTTGTTCCTTTCTCTCCTCTCTCTTCCTGTGCTGTTTGAGATCCACTGGTCTTCGCACGTGATAGGATGGGAGAAGAGCTCTGGTTAAGATTTTTGGAGAATGTCTGGCTCACAGAATCTGTCTGCTTCGCTTCATACTGCGTTGATCCTTCTCCAAGAGATATTTCCATCTGTGTTGTTGTCTCTTGACGTTTTAACTCGGTTTGAGACACAACGTGTATTGAAGAGGTTTCGATTACAGGTGTTTGCAGCAATTGACTCTGGTGTCTTGATAGAAGAGGCGATGTTGCTTGGTGTCCCAAACTCAACTTTGTTTGTACATCAAAATCGTGTTGTTTCAGCAGATGTTGCGTCGAGGTATCCGACTGTTGCATCTCATGTTGAGTTATCTTCTCATGCGACCGTCGTTCATACTGAGTGTTAGAATCGATAGTCGAGATTTTATCTTCCAAAGTTTGAATCATGAGATTCAACAGCTTCACCTCATGTTGCGTCGTGACTTCTGAAGTCAAAACCTTCTTTTCTTCCATCGTTTGTGCAGTACTGTTGTCAGTCAAGGCAGGTACTGGTGATGTAGCTTGATCAGAACTTGAAACGGTAGTCTGAGATTGACTGTCACCATACATCATCATATACTGTGTCATGGTGTCTTTAAGCTCCTGTGCAAGTTGGGTTGTCCTTTCAACTACACTGGCCTCATATTGAGTAACATCATCTTGACTTGAGCTTTCATACTGCGATGTAGTACTTAATTGTGCTGGCTTCTCTTGCTCAACCGTTTGAAGTACTTGATCCGATGTATCGCTGATGGCAGTAAATGAGGCTTGATTCTTTTGACTGATCTTACATTGAGTTGTCGATTCAAGCAAGATGCTCTCATATTGAGTAGTGATATCAGTCACCTGTTGCAGAGCTGATGAAATATTCTTGTGTTCCGATTGAATGGCAGGGGTGGTTCCTTTCTCTTCTGTTTCGAAGTGAGATTGTGAGTGTGCTTCCATTTGACTTCCTTCATATTGGGTTGTAGTATGATCAACCTTTGATTCATACTGCGTGCTAACAGCTTCAGCAGTTACTTTGTACTGCGTTGATTCCACCTTTTCCATTCTCAGTGACTGAGTTGGAACGCTTGCCATCATTTTCGACAGCTGGGTTGAACTGTCGGTCTTTGCAACACCCTTAGGCTGGGCAGTCTGTTGAAGTTGGTGAGCTACTCTTGGGAGAAGAGGTGACAACGACTGCTGAGTAGTGTTTACACTTGCTTGGATTAGTGAATCATCTCGCTTGAGTTCTGTTTGTGTTGGATCGTCTCTTGTTTCGAGAATCTTTTCACTGGGTGTTTGACTCGGCATGTCATTAGCACGTCGTAGAACAGGTGATGATGTCTGGTCAATAGATTCAACCCCCAACTGAGATTCTGCGTCTTTCATACCCAACTCATATTGAGTAACACTATCTCCTCTCACAATGTCATGCTGTGTGGCACTGTCTTGATCCTTCCGGTCATATCCAGTGCCTGCATTTTGCAGATTATACTGGATGTGAGTTGTAATATCACTCTTAGAGACTTGAGGGATGGATGCCTGCAAAGCTTGACTCGTTGAACGTGGGAGAATGGGAGATGATCCTTGGGGAATACTCTTGACTTCAGATTGTGAAGCATTTTCATGGAGTATCTGGTCGGATTGTGTTGTACTGTCAGCTCCCTTCAAATCGTATTGGGCGACGCTGTCTTTCTCTTTCTTGGCAATCTGTGTTACACCATCCTTCAGCTTTCTCTCTGTGAATGCAGCCACATGGCGAGTTGCTGTTACTTCGGGTTCATCCGTCTGTGTCGAAAGTGCAGCCACTAATATGCCAGGCTCAGAAGTAGTCTGTGTAATTTGAGACGAAAATATTGGTTGTACAGGGGTCGCAAGCGTACCAGCATTGGACGTCTTGTAGAAAGTTTGTGAATCCGAGCTTTGCTTTGTTAAATCATACTGGGTTGCACCTTCCTTTTGTAGGAGGTCATGCTGGGACACGCCTTCCTTGACGGCCAGCATATCATATTGACATGAGCTATCAGATGTTCTTGGTTCATATTGGGTAACGATATTACTCGTACTTAACGGTTTCCCTGCTTGTGTTTGAGAAATTTGGTCATTCTTTGCAATTGTTGGAACTTGAGTGGTACCTTCCGTCGACTTAAAGACATACTGTGTTGCGTTGTCTTGTGTCCTGACACCATACTGCGATGAAAATGGCGCAATTGCTTGTTTGGGCGTTTGCAATACTTGATTAGCAACTCGGGGAAGAATGGGGGATGACATTTGATCTTTTCCTTCAGTTGAGGTCTGTATTGAAAGGTCTTTAAGTAGACTATCATATTGAGTTGGTTTTTCTTCTGACTTCAGCTCGTATTGCGTCATACCTTGTTGACCTACGATGTCATACTGTGTCGGGACATGTGAAGAGCTTGTTGCATACTGACTTGAATTCTCTACCTGCTTTAGCTCAGACTGTGAGGATGCATCCCCTCGTTTTAGTTCGTATTGAGTCAATCCGTCGCTCATCTGGACTCCTGTTGGTTTAGGAGTCTGAAGTGCTTGACTAGTGACACGGTGAAGGATGGGAGAGGAAGCTTGTTGCTGAGTCTCCAGGTCTGTCTGACCGGCAAATAGCTGCTTTTCTATTACAGATTGTGTTGTAATGTCTTTCACTTCAGTTCCCTGTTGGGTCGTTGTATCCTTCAAAATTGATTCATGTTGAGTCGTAGTATCTTGAAGTACAACTGCAGATTGAGTTGTGATATCTTGTACCATCAGGTCATGTTGTGTTGACATTTCTCCACCGTTCTTCTCGTAATGTGTGGAACCTTCTTGCCCGACAATATCATAGTGTGTCACTTTGTCATCTTGTATGAATACATGTTGACTGGTTGAATCTTCTTTCTTTACTCCAAACTGGGTGGACGCTTCATCCTGTTTTAGCTCGTACTGTGTTAATCCATCGCTCTTCTGGATTCCTTTGGGTTGAGGAGTCTGAAGTGCCTGACTGGTAACACGACGAAGGATAGGAGATGAAGCTTGCTGTTGAGTCTTGAGTTCAGTCTGGCTGGCAAACAGCTGGTTTTCAATCAAGGACTGCGTTGTAATAGATTGTTGTAGAAGGTCATACTGTGTAGCCCCATCTTGCTCATTCATCTGGTGCTGGGTAGCAGTTTCCAGGCCTTTGAGATCATATTGGTTCATGCTACTGTCCATTGTCCTTTCGTACTGACTTGAATTGTCTGTTTTAGGTGATGGCAATTGTGGTGCTGCATACTGGACAGGAGAAACAATCTCTTGAAGAATAGCGTCTTCAACAGGAATGGGATAATCAGGTGTTTGAGTATCAGCACTGTGCATTTTTACTTCATACTGTGTTGTTGTCTCACCAATCTTCAGTTGATATCCTGTGTTACTGTCCGTTTGTTTGAGTTCATACTGAGTGGTGCTTTCTTGGGTTGACTTCTCATATTTGGTCTGAAGTGCCTGACTGGTTACACGACGGAGGATAGGAGAGGAAGCTTGTTGTTGTGTCTCGTAATCAGTTTGACTTGCAAATAACTGACTTTCCAACTCATACTGAGTGGGCCTCTCTTGTTGATCTTTGACATATTCGGTAACACCGTCTTGTACCTCTCTCTGGTGCTGGGATGTACTGTCAATACCTTTGATATCGTACTGGGTCTCAGCACTTTCGCCTATTCTATCATATTGACTAGTTCCTTCAGTGACAACCCTCTCATGCTGGCTTGATCCATCTTGTTGATGGATCTCGTACTGCGTCATAGTATCTGCCTTTGTCTGGTCATGCTGTGTTGACCTGTGTTCATCTTGCTTTCCATACTGAGAAGTTGCATCAATTGTTGAACTCTCATATTGGGTTGGAGCAGACACAGCAGAGAGCACAAACTGGGAAGAACCATCTTTCTGCTGCGGAACAAACTGTGAGGATGAATCACCCTGTTTAACCTCGTGTTGTGTCAACCCATCGCTCTTCTGAACCCCTGTGGGCTTAGGCGTCTGAAGCGCCTGACTGGTAACACGACGAAGGATTGGAGATGAAGCTTGCTGTTGAGTCTTAAGTTCGGTCTGGCTTGCAAATAATTGGTTCTCTATTTCATATTGGGTTGGCTTTTCCTCTTGTTCTGTCACATATTCTGTTACACCATCCTGTACATTTCGTTGATACTGTGTTGCACCTTCTACACCTGTGATATCATATTGAGTCACTGAACTTTCACCTGTTCTATCATATTGACTTGTTCCATCAATTGTACTACTCTCATATTGACTCTCCCCATCCTTCAAGTTATGTGGTGTTTGCATAATCTGGCTTGCTTTTGCTCGAAGAATAGGAGACGCCGCCATATGCGAGATCTTGACATCTCTTTGTGTTAGTGCGTCTTTCATGTCCGCTCCATGCTGGGTGGGTGTATCCTTCAAGATTGATTCATGTTGAGTCATAGTTTCTTGAAGGGCAACTCTAGATTGAGTTGTGGTGTCCTGTCCCTTCACATCATGTTGCGTTGACACGTCTTCATCCTTCTTCTCGTACTGTGTGGTACCTTCTTGCCCGACAATATCATAGTGTGTCACAGCATGTTTTTGTTCCTGCACGTATTGGCTTGTTGACTCTAATGTTTGGACTCCAAGCTGGGTTGACATGTCATCCCGTTTAAGTTCGTATTGTGTCAACCCATCGTTCTTTTGGATTCCCGTGGGTTTAGGAGTCTGAAGTGCCTGACTGGTAACACGACGAAGGATTGGAGATGAAGCTTGCTGCTGTGTCTTAAGTTCGGTCTGGCTGGCAAAAAGCTTGTTTTCTATTAATGACTGTGTTGGAATGTCTATCATATCAGCTCCATGTTGCGTAGGTGTATCCTTCAAGATTGATTCATGTTGAGTTGTTGTTTCTTGAAGGGCAATTCTAGATTGAGTTGTGGTGTCCTGTCCCTTCACATCATGTTGCGTTGACACGTCTTCATCCTTCTTCTCGTACTGTGTGGAACCTTCTTGCACGACAATATCATAGTGCGTCACAGCATGTTTTTGTTCCTGCACGTATTGGCTTGTTGACTCTAATGTTTGGACTCCAAGCTGGGTGGACACGTCATCATGTTTAAGTTCATATTGTGTCAACCCATCATTCTTCTGGACTTCTGTAGTCTTAGGAGTTTGGAGTGCCTGACTGGTGACACGACGAAGGATAGGAGATGAAGCTTGCTGCTGTGTGTCATAAACAGTTTGACTTTCAAACATCTCACTCTTCACCTCATGCTGAGTTGGTCTCTCTTGTTGGTCCTTGACATATTCTGTTTTACCATCTTGTACATCTCTCTGGTACTGAGTTGTACTATCAATACCCTTGAAATCATACTGGGACATAGCACTCTCGCCTATTCTGTCATGTTGACTACTGGCATCAGTAAGAGCCATTTCATGCTGACATGTTCCATCCTGTTGGTGGCTCTCGTACTGGATTACAGTATCTGTCTTCTTTTGTTCGTATTGGGTTGACCTATCTCCATCTTGCCTTACATACTGTGAAGTGCTATCAACTGTTGTAGTCTGGTATTGAGTTGGGACAGAAGCAGCAGAGAGCACAAACTGGGAAGAACCATCTTTCTGTTGTGGAACGAACTGTGAGGACGAATCACCCTGTCTAAGCTCGTGCTGTGTCAATGCATCGCTCTTCTGAACCCCTGTGGGCTTAGGTGTCTGAAGTGCCTGACTGGTGACACGACGAAGGATTGGGGATGAAGCTTGCTGTTGAGTCTCAAGTTCAGTTTGACTGGCAAACAGCTGGTTCTCTGCAATAGACTGTGTTGTAATGTCTTGATGTAGAATGTCGTACTGTGTAGCTCCATCTTGCCCATTGATTTGGTGTTGGATGGAACTTTCCTGCATCTTTATATCATATTGGATCATAGTACTATCCATCTTCCTTTCATACTGACTTGAAATGTCAGATTTAGGTGCTGGCATTTGTGGTGCTGCATAGTGGACAGGAGAAACAACTTCGCACAGAATAGCATCTTCAACAGGAATAGGATATCCAGGTGTCTGAGTATCAGAACTGTGCATTGTCATTTCATACTGTGTTGTCGTTTCATTCATCTTCAGCTCATACACTGTGTCAGTGTCTGTTTGTTTGAGTTCATACTGTGTGTTGCTTTCTTGGGTTGCCTTCTCATACTTGGTCTGCATTGCCTGACTTGTGACACGGTGAAGGATAGGAGAGGAGGCTTGTTGCTGTCTCTCAAACACTGTCTGGCTTGCAAATAGCTGATTATCTATTTGATGCTGCGTATGGATTTCTTGCTGATCTAAGAGATACTCTGTAGTACCATCTTGTACCTCTGTCAGATACTGAGATGTACTGTCAATGCCTCTGATATCGTATTGGGTTGTAGCACTCTCGCATGTTCTGATATACTGACTTGTTCCATCAGTAACAGGCCTTTCATGCTGACTTGATGCATCCTGTTGACTTCCTCGGTGCTGCGTCATAGTGTCAGTTTTCTTTGCGTCGTATTGCGTTGACCTGTCTCTAAATTGACTTATGTACTGTGTAGTTCCATCAGCTGTCGGAGTCTCATATTGAGTAGGGACAGAAGCAGCAGTTATCACAAATTGTGATGATGAATCATCATGCTTAAGCTCGTACTGTGTCATCCCATCGGTCTTCTGAACTCCTGTTGGCTTAGGCGTCTGAAGTGCCTGACTGGTAACACGGTGAAGGATCGGCGATGAGGCTTGTTGTTGAGACTCATATTCAGTTTGATTTGCAAATAACTGACTCTCAATCTCATGCTGCGTTTCTCTGTCTTGTCGGTCCATGACATATTCCGTAAGAACATCTTGGACATCCTTCTGGTATTGAGTTGTATTCTCACTACCTCTCATATTATATTGAGTGGCTGTACTTTCACCCGATCTGTCATATTGACTTGTTCCGTCAATTGTACTACTCTCATATTGACTCTCCCCATCCTTCAAGCTATGTGGTGTTTGCATAATCTGGCTTGATTTTGCTCGAAGAATAGGAGATGCCGCCATATGCGAGATCTTGATACCACTTTGCGATGGAGAGTCTTTCATGTCCACTCTATGTTGGGTGGGTGTATCCTTCAAGGTTGCCTCATGTTGAGTGGTAGTTTCTTGAAGGGCAACTCCAGATTGAGTTGTGATATCTTGCCCCTTCGCGATATGTTGCGTTGCAACGTCTCCATCTTTCTTTTCATACTGTGTGGAACTTTCTTGCCCGACAATATCATAGTGCGTCACTTTGTCATCTTGTTTGAATACATGTTGACTTGTAGAATCTTCTTTCTTTACTTCAGACTGGGTTGACATGTCATCCCGTTTAAGTTCGTATTGTGTCAACCCATCGCTCTTCTGGATTCCTTTGGGTTGAGGAGTCTGAAGTGCCTGACTGGTAACACGACGAAGGATTGGAGATGAAGCTTGCTGTTGAGTCTCAAGTTCGGTCTGGCTGGTAAACAGCTGGTTCTCTATGACAGCTTGTGTTGTAGATTCCTCCTGTTGAATGTCATACTGGGAAGCTCCATCTTGGCCATTCAGTTGGTACTGGATGGAACTTTCCTGCATCTTTAGATCACATTGGATCATGGCACTGACCATCTTCCTTTCGTACTGACTTGACCTGTCAGTTTTAGGTGATGGCATTTGTGGTGCTGCATGCTGGACGGGAGAAACAATCTCTCGCAGAATAGCATCCTCAACAGGTATAGGATATCCAGGTGTCTGAGTATCTGTACTGTGCATTGTCATTTCATACTGTGTTGTTGTTTCGTTTGTCTTCAGCTCGTACACCGTGTCAGTGTCAGTTTGTTTGATATCACTTTGCGATGGAGAGTCTTTCATGTCCGCTCCATGCTGGGTGGGTGTATCCTTCAAGATTGCTTCATGTTGAGTGGTAGTTTCTTGAAGAGCAACTTCAGATTGAGTTGTGGTATCTTGCCCCTTCATGATGTGTTGCGTTGACATGTTTCCATCCTTCTTCTCGTATTGAGTGGAACCTTCTTTCCCAACAATATCATAGTGTGTCACTTTGTCATCTTGTTTGAATACATGTTGGCTTGTAGAATCTTCTTTCTTTACTTCAGACTGGGTTGACATGTCATCCCGTTTAAGTTCGTATTGTGTCAACCCATTGCTCTTCTGGATTCCTTTGGGTTGAGGAGTCTGAAGTGCCTGACTGGTAACACGACGAAGGATTGGAGATGAAGCTTGCTGTTGAGTCTCAAGTTCGGTCTGGCTGGTAAACAGCTGGTTCTCTATGACAGCTTGTGTTGTAGATTCCTCCTGTTGAATGTCATACTGGGAAGCTCCATCTTGGCCATTCAGTTGGTACTGGATGGAACTTTCCTGCATCTTTAGATCATATTGGATCATGGCACTGACCATCTTCCTTTCATACTGACTTGAACTGTCAGTTTTAGCTGATGGCATTTGTGGTGCTGCATGCTGGACGGGAGAAACAATCTCTCGCAGAATAGCGTCCTCAACAGGAATAGGATACCCAGGTGTTTGAGTATCTGTACTGTGCATTGTCATTTCAGACTGTGTTGTTGTTTCGTTTGTCTTCAGCTCATACACAGTGTCAGTGTCTGTTTGTTTGATATCATATTGAGTAGTGCTTTCTTGGGTTGCCTTCTCATACTGTGTAGACATGTCATCACCCTTTACCTCAATCTCTGTATACATTGTTCGCTTAATTTTTCCTGCTTGGAGAGGGGTCTGAATTAATTGGTTGTTGACTCGTGTCAAAATTGGAGACGAAGCTTGGACGCTTAATTCACTGACTGCTTGAATTCCAGATGGAGAATGTTCGACCTCACTTTGAGTGTTAACATCTTCCTGTGTCGTCTTATGCTGGGTCTCAATGTCCTTATCTGCCCTCTCGTATTGAGTAGTAGAATGAGCTGCGGTGATAACATACTGAGTTGCGTTGTCCTCCGTCATCTTTTCATATTGAGCAGCCATGTCAAGTTGTGACATCTCGTACTGGGTTGTACTTTGTTCGGTATCAGACACCTGTTGTGAAGCAGTAGTCTTCGTCCGCACAGCAACAGCAGGAGGCGTCTGTTGAACTTGAGTTGATACACGAGGAAGACGAGGAGAAGAAGCCTGGTCAAGGATTTCCACGGCTGTTTGTGATGGAGATTCAGCCAAAGCCGTTTTGTATTCAGTAAATGTCTCTTCCATTTTCATCTCATAATCTGTAGCAGTGTCGCCTTGTGCCATTTCATGTTGAGTAGTTGTTTCTTTTGAAGATACTACTATTTCAGTCGTTCTGTCTCCCCATTTCAATTCATGCTGTGTAGCTAGATCCGATCTCTCAGTATGTGCTTTGAATTGAGTGGACATGTGAACCACAGATGATTGGTATTGCGTGATATGATCATTTTGCTGAATTGTAATTGGTGACGATGCTCTTGGAACAGTGTTGACCTTCGTTTGGATATGTGATTCACAAATACCTTTTGGTGGTGTCTGTGACTCGTTGTCGTTTGCCCTGGAAATAATCGGAGAAGACACCTTCTGCATTGTTGGCTTACTCTCGTATTGTGTAGATGTGCTGGTCATGATTCTGGGTGGGTCTGATTCCAATGTCACAATGCGAGGCATAATAGGGGCAAACTCCTGCACCACCGGAGCCATGACAACAGTTTCTTCTGTTGGAGTTTGGGAACTAATTGACGTGGATTGTGGCGTAAGTGTAGACATTGCAATAGGACTCATAACGACTGTCTGATTTCCTGAGTCATGTACATTGGCCTCATACTGGCTGTCAAAAGCTTCTTGCTCCACTTTGGATTGAGTAGTAATATCACCCATTTTAACCTCGTGATGTGTTGAACTGTCAACAACACCAAGCATGCGTTCTGTTGCTGCGTCTTTCCATTTTAGTTCGTACTGAGATGTGTTGTCTTGACGTGATTGGCCAATTTGTGTGCTAATTTGTTCCACATCTCGTTGAGGTGTTTGCAAACTGTGATCTAGTTTTGGAGTCAGCAGGGGAGACGATGACTGATCCCCTGATAGAACAAGGTACTGAGCTTCATTGTCTTGATGTGATGAAACATGTTGGCTGGCAATGGCTTTCACCTGCGATTCACGTTGCGATGAAGCATCTTTCATTTTCTTGCGTTGTTCACCAGGAGTCTGCAAAGCTCGGCTCATTGCTCGAGGAAGCATAGGTGAAATGGCCTTAGCAATGGAGTCCATGAATGTCTGGGATTCTTTGCCATGTGCAAGTAACTCGTACTGGGCAGATGCATCAGCAGCAAGAGTTTCAAAGGGTGATGAAGGTCTTTGGTTCACATCAACCGCCGTCTGACTATCTGCATGTGACATAGATGACTCATACTGTGTTAACACCTCTGCTGAGAGTATTACTGGCTCATTTGGTGTTTGTGACTCCATTCCTACTCCCTTTGGTAGTACTATAGATGTTCCTTGTTCTGCAACTGGGATGTTGGACTGACTTGCATATTCCTGTAGACTTTGAGCAGACTGGGTTACCTTGGTATCGACTGGCACCTTTGCTTGTTTTGGAGTTTGCGCTTCCTTTGAAGCAGACCGGGGTAACATCGGAGAAAGTGCTTTCATCATAGTTTGCAAGGCAGTCTGGGTCAACGATTCCTTAGATTTCACATTATGCTGGCTAGTAGAATCCCTTGTAGGTGTCCTCAGCTGTGCTGGTGTCTGTGATGGCTGATGAACAGCCTCTGCAAGAACAGGAGAGGATGACCTTGGCGTCGAAGTAAGTACAGTTTGATCATAAAAATCTCTATACTGGATGGGATCTGTATTAAATGCATGCTCTTCTATCTCATTTGTAGTCTGGCATGTGAAATCAGCTGTTTCTTGCACCAAAATGAATGGTTCATTTTCGACCCTGGCTTCCGAAACTACTATTATCTCTTCATATGGAATATCTTCAAAGTCGGTCTGACATGTAGAGTCATTTACTGCCGCTAGTTCAGTGTCATGCTGGATGCTTGAATCCTTTGTTTCGACCTTGAATGGAAGGACCTGCAATTTTGCCTCGAATGTCTGTGGTTTAGCTTGTGTAACAGCACTAGACAGATTGGGCTTCACACCGGCTTGAGTAGGTACATTCGTTAATCGAGGTTGAGCTTGGGTATGTCTATGCCCAATCTTGGTAGGACTGGTCTGATCAGCGCTTTCCAGGAGAGCTGTTTGGAATGTGCTCATGAATCTCTCTTCTGTTTTGGGTGAACTGTCATGCTGAAGTCCTTTCTCAGAGATAGTTACAGGGCTGGTTGCTGATTGACGCTCGGATGTCATTACAGGACTCGTGGCTGCTTGTCGATCAGATGTCTCAAGATGCATTGTCTGTGTAGATGACTCGGCTACCTTTGGTTTAAGAGCAGCCAAATTTGGCATAGAACGCTCAGGTATAAGTTGAACTTGCTTCACAGCTTCCTCAATGACAGTTACCATTGGTATTTCAGTCTGCATGGATAAATCTTTCGTGATCTTTTCAGTAGATGTGAGTTTAGTTTGATACTCCTTGTGCAGTGTTTGGGCACTAGAAGTCAAATTTTCAACTCGTTGCTGGACACTCTTTTCTACAGTAGCTTTTCGAGCGAATATGGGACTCGAACCTGTGTCTGTCACCTCCACACCTGTCTGACTTTGTGCCATATCTACTTTAACTGTATCCTGAGCTGGCGCGTCTGTAGTTTCTGCAATGGCCATCATTCCAGCGTTGGAAACATCTGATTCTAATGCATCTTCACCACGGTCCAATGTTTCTTGTGTATCTGTCTGGTATGCTGATGACATCTCATCCTTCTCCATTGTCTGAGTTTGACAATCAGTCAATGGAGTCAGTGCAACCGGAGGCAGAAATTCAACCGGTGAATAGGAAACTGGTTCGACGGACTGGAGATGAATAACTTCCTGAGGAATTTCAGATTGCTGTTCGTCCGTTTGTGTACCAGATGCTGGGTATGTTTCCACCTCGGTGGCTGACAAAGCATCATGCACGTCTGTCTCCTTCGTCTGAGATACAAAGTGAGTTACATCTTTGTTCATCGTGCTGGTGCTCGAGGATGTCATTTCTGAAAGGTGTGTCTGTGACACGACATCAGCGCCAGCCACATGGTATTGAATATCACGGTTTCTCATTGTTAAAACGTCAGTCTGTGATGCAGAATATGACAACTCCGTCTTTGATGCAAGGGTTCCACTTTCTGATGTGTGCACCATGCCCGTCTGTGTCACCTCACTTATCCCAGGTGTGGTGGAAGGAGAGCTAGCTCTATGTTCTACCTTTTCAGGTACAGTCTGCAGGTCACGATCTAAGTGCTTTACAGCATGAGTAAGCATTTTCTTGCTAGCTGTCTTTGTCTCATCTGTCTGTTGTAGCTGCGTTGCAAAGGTAGTTGGGATCATATCTGTATAACCTTCTGTGCGTTGGACACTTGTCTGTGTTTTCTTCACATCAATGGATGATTCATATTGAGTCTTGATGTTAGAAGATACAGTTGAAACAGTTTGTGTAGATTGGAGTGTGAATTCCGTATCTTTTGTCATTGTGCTTCCCGGAGTCAATTTCGAAACCTGTGTTTGCGTAGGCTCAGTATGACTGGGTGTCGCAAATTGGTGAGTGAATGGTTGAGTTGGAACGTTTGTCGTCTGTGAGAAATAATCTTCAGAGGTAGGTCTTGAGATTAGCTCGTCATATTCTTCCTCCGTCATTACAACAACTGAATCGGTTTGCATGTCCATTTCAATGCCGCTATCTGCATCAGTTTCAGTCTCCATGTCGTCTTTATCCTCAAAAGACTTGATGATAACCGGGTCTGTTTGGATCTCAGCGTTGACACATTCAGGAGGCAAATAAAACTCAAAGTGTTCCTCTTTTTGCTGTACTTGCTGAATGGGCTCAAAGATAGGCTGCTTAGGTTCTTTCGTTTGGAACCATCCATCAGTCGTTTCTACTCCTGCCTGAACAGCTGATGTAGGCCTATCGATGTCATATTGAGTCCATTTTGGCGACACTTCCATGAAGGCTTGAGTAGACGCTTTCCCGAATTGCTGTTTCTCGGGCATTATTCCTCTTTCAACCGATGCAGGCGCTACCTGTGCTTGCCCAATCACATACTTCATAGTCTCTTGTGTAGTTTGGTCCTTGAACTGTTTCTGTGGAGTCCACGTGGATGCTTGGGAAACATCCGATTGAGCCTGGAATGCAGCATGCTTGGAAGCTATTTCATGCTGAGTCAACACTGATTCCAATTTCACCCGAGCTGTATTTATCGCCTGTTCAAGTGTATCCGGAATAACTGTTAACTCTTTGTCCCTCATTTCAAATGTTCTTTCGTACTGCATTGCCATGTCTTTCATTTCTTGTAGAATGGGGGATGCACTGCGAGATATTGTTTCAAGTAGTGTCTGGATTCCCGTGTCTTCAGTATCCACATCAAAGTCAAGAGCCATTTCATCTGGTTTGGCAAGTGTTGGAACAACCATTTCTTCTCGGATTGTATCGGTGATGTTCTTCTTCACAGCTTCAAGCAAACTTTCTATATCCTCTAGTGTCATTTCAGTCATTGAAGATCTTTCATTCATATCATTGCCAGCCTGGCATTCAGTGCTCTTCAAAGTTACATCAGATGGATCAGTACAGTCATCACGCATCGTGGGAGCAAACTGGGAACTTGCGCTTGTTGCTTCAGATGACCATTGTAGACCAAGTTCCTTCAGTTCCTTCTTGTATTCTGCAAATGTCATTTTCTCAAGTTGCTTTATTTGTGTCTGCATGAAAGAATCAGCCGTTGATGGTTTATGTTGCGATGATGCACTAGCACTTTCAACTTCAGGCATTACAGTGTGTCCTTCTGTAAGTATTGGCGAGACCTGCTGTGCTTGATCTTTTTCTGTGATATCTATTACTGTGGTAGCATTTGAAACATCTAATGAAGTCTGGAAACTAGTAGCTCTGGTTTCTGTTACAAACTGCGATTCCTGCACTCTGGTTTCTGTTACAAACTGCGATTCTTGCACTCTTGTTTCCTTTGCAAATGCAGCAGAGGTCATCTTTTCCAGTTGCTTAATTTGCGTCTGTAGCAAGTGTGTATTAGTCTTTGGCTGGTGTTGAGTAGTCACATTCTTGGACGCAGTGGGAGACACTTGGGATGGTTCATCCTTCATTGTCCTAAGAATAGGATCGTGTGATGACTCCTGAGTTTTCTTCACATGTGTTTGAGATACTGAACTTCGTGTCTCTGGTACAGGTGCTTGAAACATCTGAAGGACAGGTTCGCTCTTCTCAATCTTTATCACTGGTTCAGGCATTGGCAATTCCTTAGTCTGGCTTGAAACTTGTTGTGTGGGCAATGGCATTGTTGCCGAAGATTCTGAATGGCTTTCTACCACAGTATGACTGCCTTGATGAAGTATTGGCACTGTGGCTTGCACTGGCGCCTCAGAAAAGTAGTACTGGGTCTCAAATTGCACAGTAGAATCCACTGTCACAGGAACAAAATCAATGATAGTTACTGGATTAGTCTGCGCTCCTGTGGTAGACATCCTCACAACCGTCTTTGGTTCTTCCTTCATTTCTTTTGTTTGAGATTGGTGTGAATACATCACTGTCTTCTTGGCAATGGTTGACTCAGACTTTACAGTTGGTCTCGCAAATGAAGAAACTGATGTGAGTGTGGGATTTACTTGAGCTGTTGATTCGGTACGCTCAGGAGCTGGCATGGTATTTGTTGCAGTAGCTCTTATCTCTTCCAAAATCGTTTGCTGTGTAAAGTCCTGCCCGATGGGAGCTGCCAACATCGATGCTTCCCCAACGTCTGGAAAGGCATGAACTGATGAGTAGTCAGTATCTGGTCTTATTTGGACTTCAGACTCCTTGGTGCTCGGTCGTTTAGCCGTGTTTGTGAATGTAGAAGCTTGTGGAATTACACATTGTGATTGGCTATTTGTCACATTCCTGACAAGTGTGCTCGAAGCTTTTTCAGATATTACAGGAGCTATTTGAGCCTGGGCATCTTGGTACTCTGGTAGAACTTCGTCAGGTGTAGGTATATTTGCTTCACATGATTTCTCTGTTCTCTGAACTACTTCAGTATTGACCATAGCATCGCTGACTGATCTCTCTTGCTGAATAACTTGCGACTTAAAGTACCGGGTTGTTGTAGAGGTATTCACATGCCTTATAACTGGTTTTGCCATCATTGAGGCTGATGCAGTACGAACCGCCATCTGAGATGCTGTTTCAATCGTCTTTGGAGGCATCATGGTATTAACGGCAGTAACTGCAATTTCCTTAGAAATTGTATTGCTACTTGTTTGTGTGGTTATAGGTGCCACCTGTAGAGTTGTATCACTGACCTTTAGCGCTGTTGTATTTGTACCACTTTCTCTGAGTTGAGAGGTTGTCTGCGTTTCGACATCATATACTTCAACTTGGAATACTACGGGTGGAAGTTCAACCTGTGGAGCATCTTTCTTGACTACCTCCTCTGTGATGGGAGTAGGGATGTTAGCCTGGCTTGCCTGATCTTTCTTCTGAACAACTTCAGTATTTATTGAAATCTCAGAAGAGTTAAGCTCATATTGAGTTTGCTGACTTGCCATTTTGATACTTTTTGGGTCCGTCTTAGATTCCTTCATGGGTGGCTGTGCTATCGTTGAAACATTGGTATTGTGAATCGTCATCTGTGAAGAACTGTTGATGGAAGTGATGTCATACTGAGTAAGAGAGTTAGAGAATTGATACTGACGTGTACTTGTGCTGATTTCTGTGTTACCTGGGGCATTTTGGACTTCTGCATCAGTATTATCCACAGTTGATTTGACATTAATACCCAACTCTTTAGTCTTCAGTTCATGTATTGTCTGTGTCCGTTGTGTTACAACCTCCACACGATCGGTGTTACTACAGCTGGTGTCCAGGGTAGGCTTTGCTGTTGCAGACACTGCTGTAGTCGTAGGTTTTACCTGAACTGTGAAACTTGCAGTTTTCTTAGCATCAGTGTTGATTCCCGTATCTCTGTTGTCTGGACCTGGCATTTCCATTTCAGCTTGTTGGGTGAAATCGACTCCATTCACAGTTGCCGATGACGATGATGTTTCGGTGACTGGAAAGACTTGGGCTGCAGAGTCATCGGTGTTAAGCTTGTCAAATTGAGAGGTAGAATCTCTGATGGTAGGAGTCTTTGTGTTACAGCTTGAGTCCATTTGATCAGGTTCAATCTGTGAGCCTGAATCTGCAAGCTGTGGTTCAAAGACGGTTGCAAATTCTACTGGAACAACCTCTTGCTTGACTACTTCCTCATGTTTGATATCAGGTATATTTGCATGAGTAGATTGGTCGGACTTCCTCACAAGAATAGGCGACGTGGTATCATCTTGCGTAGTGGTGACAATCTGAGATCCAGTGTTTGCACGTTTAGGCAAGGGTGATGTATTGCTCACTCCATCCTTCACAGGCACATTGTCTGTATTTATACCTGTATCCATATTGTCAGGCAAAGGTTCTTCAATGACGGCCTGGTTAGTAAAGTCTTTACCGTCCACTTCTGCAAACGTTGTAGCATCATCCGTTTCCGGTTTTACAGATGATATTGTGGATGCAGTAGTTGGTGCAATTTGTGCTTGTACGTTTCGTGTTTCTAGCCTCTCAAGTTGAGTCATGGTATCTGCAACCTTGACAATTAGTGTGTTACTGCTTGTGTGTGACATGGACTGGTGAACCTGAGTGGTTGATTCCTTGACTACTCTCCCTTCCATCTGTGACGAAGTATCCTTCAAATCATGTTTAGCAGTATTAGTACTAGATTCCATCTGATTTGGTTCAACTTGAGCGCCGATATCAGCAATCTCTGGCATGAAAACAATGGGGGCAAACTCAACTGGGGGTTCTTCCTTTTTAATGATTTCTTCAGTCGCGACAGCTGGTATATTTGCCTGTGATGATTGATCATGTTTCTTTGGGACTATAGGTGAAGTAGTTCCCATGGCAGAGTTGGATGTCATTGCTGAAACTTGTGCAGCACTGTTGGCTCTCTTCGGTAGAGGAGATGTGTTGCTGGCACCATCTACTACTTGGACATGTGAAGTATTAGAACCAACATCCATGATATCAGGAACAGTTTCTTCCATTTGGACGTTGAAGTCTTTTCCTGAAACCGATGCCATAGAAGTTGCTGAGGCACTAGCTGGCTTCACTTGGGATGACAGGTCTCTCGTTTTAGGTCCTTCAATCTGAGCAGCAGTGTTTCTGACACTGACAATAGTAGTATTACTACTGGAATGTGCCTGTAGGACATTAATCTGGGTAGTCGACTGTGTTACTAGCGTCCTTTCAGTGAGAGATGTAGAATCTTTTACTTCAAGCTGTTTGGTATTTGTGCTCGACTGTGTTACTAGCGTCTTTTCAGTGAGAGATGTAGAATCTTTTACTTCAAGCTGTTTGGTATTTGTGCTCGACTCTGTATGTTCTGGTTCAATCTGAGACTCAGAGTTTGTAAACTCTGGCTTGAACATGGGAGCAAACTCAACCAGAGGAGCTTCCTGCTTTACTATCTCCTCGGTCTTGAACACAGGAATATTCACAAGAGTTGCTTGATCCTGTTTCCTTGAGAAAATGGGTGAAGACTTTGTGTCCTTTACGTTTGGTTTAGTCATCATTGATGAAGTCGAAGTCGCAACACCAACTTGAGATGCAATTGTCGACGTGATAGGGCGTACAGTTGACATTGTTGACATCACTGCTGGCTTTACTTGTACATTAGAATCGACTTGCTCAATGAAATCGGTGTTGCTACTTGATGTACTTTGATCAGGTACAACTTGTGCGACAGACTCTTTTGTCTGGGCTAATATTACTTGTGAAGTAGAATCTTTCAACTTTTTGGGCTGGGTATTGGTGCTGGATTCACTCTGATCTGGTTTGATCTGGGCTGCAGTGTCCACAATCTGAGGAGCAAATACTGCAGGAGCAAATTGTACCACAGGTACCTCCTGGCGTACGATTTCCTCCGTCTTTACGGCAACAGGCATATTGGCAAGTGAAGATTGGTCTTTGTGTTCGGTGACATCTGTATTTATTCCGCTGTGGACAGCTTTACTTTCATACTGCGTCTCACTTGTCATATTTTGAATATTTGTTGTTATTGTGGAACTCTCTGTGACACTCTGTCTGACCGAAACAGATGAGGACGTGGTTCTGTTGATGATCTGAGACCCAATAGTAGACATCTTTGGAAGAGGCGAGGTATTACTAGTTCCATCTGTTACACTGAGGACATCAGTATTTGCAGTGGCATCTGAAATGTCAGCATGGATTTTAGCTTGTTGTGTAAAATCTTTACCTGAAGCTATTGCAAGGACTCCTGATGTGTTAACGCTCGGTTTGACTTGGGATGTTGTATGCTTCACAGTAATTTTCGATGTATTGATGCTCGAGTCTTTCTGAAGGGCTATCAGCTTAGTGTTTGTGCCAGATTCCATCACTTCAGGGGAGATCTGGGCTTCAGAATCTGTGACAGGTGGAGAGAAAACTGGAGCTGAGAACTGGACTGGAGGAACTTCTTGCAAGATGATCTTTTCTGTCTTTACCTCCATAGGGATATTCACAAGAGAAGCCTGGTCTTTATGTTTTACAATGTCAGTGTTCACCAAACCCTCTGTTATCAATGGTTTGGCCATCATGGAGGCGATCGAGGTGTCAGCCTGGATTTGAGAACCAATATGGGCCCTTACAGGAAGTGGCGAAGTATTACTAGCTCCATCTTTCACATCTGCTTGGATTCTAACCTGTTGAGTAAAGTCTGCACCCTGAGCAATCATGTGAGTTGCCGTATCCGATGTAGTGGGTCGCACTGTTGACATTGTAGAAGTCATAACTGGTGAGATCTGTGCAGTGGCATCTGCAATTTCGGGAGATGGGTCTTTGATCTTAACTTGCTGAGTGAAGTCTGCACCCTCTGTAATCGCATGGGCTGCCATATCAGATGTAGTGGGTTGCACTGTTGACATTGTTGAAGTCATATCTGGCTTGACCTGTGCTGGTGTGTCTTTGACACTGACTGGAAGGGTGTTCATACTCGAATCTAAATGCACTGCAGGCAGCTTGGTGTTGGTACTGGACTCCATTTGGTCGGGTGAAATCTGTGCTCCATTTTCGGAAACTGGAGGAGAGAAAACTGGAGCTGAGAACTGGACAGCTGGAACTTCTTGCTTGATAACTTGTTCTGTCTTTACCTCCATAGGAATATTCACCAGAGATGCACGGTCTTGTTGTTTTACAATAACAGTGTTCATGGAACTACTGATTGAGGTACTTTCGTATTGTGTTTCACTGGTGGAATTTGTAACGTGAAGTGTCGTAGTTGAACCTTCAGTCACAAGTGGTCTGGCAATCATTGACGCAATAGAGGTGTCGGTCTGGATTTGAGAGGCAGCATGTACCCTGACTGGAAGTGGGGACGTATTACTAGCATCATCTTTTACATCCGTAACATCTGTGTTTCCAGTGGCGTCTTTAGATTCGGCTTGGATTTTAGCTTGCTGAGTGAAATCGGCACCCCGGACAATCGTGAGGACTGCCGTATCCATCATTATAGGGCGCACTGACGACATTGTTGAAGCCATACTTGGTTTGATATTAACCATAAAACCCTGATCTTGATGTTCTACTGTGTCAGTGTTGACGAAAGTATGAGCCCTCACAGGCAGCGGTGAAGTATTACTAACTCCATCTTTAACATCCACCAAGGTGTTGCTGCTCGAATCTCTCTGTATTGCTGGTAGCTTGGTGTTCGTGCCCGAGTCCATCTGGTCTGGTGAAACCTGGGCTTCAGAATCGGTAATGGGAGGAGCGAAAACTGGAGCTGAGAACTGGACTGGAGGAACTTCTTGCATGATGATCTTTTCCGTCTTAACCTCCATAGGGATATTTACCATAGAAGATTGGTCTTGATGTTCTACAATGTCAGTATTGACAAAAGTATGAGCCCTCACAGGAAGAGGTGAAGTATTACTAGCTCCATCTTTTACATCCGTAACATCGGTATTGGCTGTGGCATCTGCAATTTCGGCTTGGATTTTAGCTTGTTGAGTAAAATCTGTACCTTGTGCAATTGCATGGGCTGCCGTCTCAGATGTAGCAGGCTGCACTGTCGACATTGTTGAAGTCATATTTGGTTTGATCTGTGCTGGTGCGTCTTTGACACTAACAGCCAAGGTGTTGCTGCTCGATTCTCTCTGAATTGCTGGTAGCTTGGTGTTCGTGCTTGAGTCCATCTGGTCTGGTGAAATCTGGGCTTCAGAATCAGTAATAAGGGGAGAGAAAACTGGCGCCGAGAACTGGACTGGAGGAACTTCTTGCATGATGATCTTTTCTGTCTTTATCTCCATAGGGATATTCACCATAGAAGATTGGTCTTGATGTTCCACAATGTCAGTGTTGACAAAAGTATGAGCCCTCACAGGAAGAGGTGAAGTATTACTAGCTCCATCTTTTACATCAGTGACATCGGTATTGGCAGTGGCATCTGCAATTTCGGCTTGGATTTTAGCCTGTTGTGCAAAGTCTTCACCCTGAGCAATCACGTGGATTGCCATATCCGATGTAGTGGGTCGCACTGTTGACATTGTTGAAGTCACATTTAGGTTGATCTGTGCTGGCGCATCTTTGACACTAACAGCCAAGGTGTTGCTGCTCGAATTTCTCTGAGTTGCTGGTAGCTTTGTGTTTGTGCTCGAGTCCTTCTGCTCTGTAATTGGAGGAGAGAAAACTGGAGCTGAGAACTGGACTGGAGGAACTTCTTGCAAGATGATCTTTTCCGTCTTTATCTCCATAGGGATATTCACCATAGAAGATTGGTCTTGATGTTCTACAATGTCAGTATTGACAAAAGTATGAGCCCTCACAGGAAGAGGTGAAGTATTACTAGCTCCATCTTTTACATCAGTGACATCAGTATTGGCTGTGGCATCTGCACCTTGAGCAAATGCGTGGGCTGCCGTATCCGATGTAGTAGGTTGCACTGTTGACATTGTTGAAGTCACATTTGAGTTGATCTGTGCTGGCGCATCTTTGACACTAACAGCCAAGGTGTTGCTGCTCGATTCTCTCTGGGTTGCTGGTAGCTTTGTGTTTGTGCTCGAGTCCTTCTGCTCTGTAATTGGAGGAGAGAAAACTGGAGCTGAGAACTGGACTGGAGGAACTTCTTGCACAATGATCTTTTCCGTCTTTATCTCCATAGGGATATTCACCATAGAAGATTGGTCTTGATGTTCTACAATGTCAGTATTGACAAAAGTATGAGCCCTCACAGGAAGAGGTGAAGTATTACTAGCTCCATCTTTTACATCAGTGACATCGGTATTGGCTGTGGCATCTGCACCTTGAGCAAATGCGTGGGCTGCTGTATCCGATGTAGTGGGTTGTACTGTTGACATTGTAGAAGTCATATCTGGTGAGACCTGTGCAGTTGCATCTGCAATTTCGGCTTGGATTTTAGCTTGCTGAGTAAAGTCTGTACCTTGGGCAATCGCATGGGCTGCTGTCTCGGATGTAACAGGCTGCACTGTCGACATTGTTGAAGTCACATTTGGTTTGATCTGTGCTGGTGTGTCTTTGACACTAACAGCCAAGGTGTTGCTGCTCGAATCTCTCTGAGTTGCTGGTAGCTTTGTGTTTGTGCTCGAGTCCTTCTGCTCTGTAATTGGAGGAGAGAAAACTGGAGCTGAGAACTGGACTGGAGGAACTTCTTGCACGATGATCTTTTCCGTCTTTACCTCCATAGGGATATTCACCATAGAAGATTGGTCTTGATGTTCTACAATGTCAGTATTGACAAAAGTATGAGCCCTCACAGGAAGAGGTGAAGTATTACTAGCTCCATCTTTTACATCAGTGACATCGGTATTGGCTGTGGCATCTGCACCTTGAGCAAATGCATGAGCTGCCATATCAGATGTAGTAGGCTGCACTGTTGACATTGTTGAAGCCACATCTGGCGTGATCTGTGATGGTGTGTCTTTGACGCTTGCTGAGATTGTGTTGCTGCTTGAATCCTTTTGCTCTGGCGAAATTTGAGCTGCAGTGTCGGTAATTGGTGGAGAGAAAATTGGAGGAGAAAACTGCACTGGAGGGACTACTTCCTTGATAACCTGTTCGGTCTTTATTTCCACAGGAATATCCACCAGAGAAGACTTGTCAACGTGTACCACAGTATCTGTGTTCGATGAACTACTAATAACTGTACTTTCATATTGCGTCTCATTTGAGGTGCTCTTCACGTCTGGAATGGAAATTTGTGATCCACTATCTGCTAACTTTGGGAGCGGAGAAGTATTACTCGATCCATCTTTTGCATTGACAGTGGTGATCGTAGCGCCAACTGCAATATCTGGTTTCACCAAAACAGCTACCATAGATGTAGTGGCAGAAATCTGAGATCCAATGTTTGCTCTGACAGGTAAGGGGGAAGTATTACTAGCTCCATCTTTCACATCAGTGACATCAGTATTGGCAGTGGCATCTGCAATTTCGGCTTGGATTTTAGCTTGCTGAGTAAAGTCTGTACCTTGGGCAATCGCATGGGCTGCTGTCTCGGATGTAGCAGGCTGCACTGTCGACATTGTTGAAGTCACATTTGGCTTGATCTGTGCTGGTGTGTCTTTGACACTAACAGCCAAGGTGTTGCTGCTCGAATCTCTCCGAGTTGCTGGTAGCTTTGTGTTTGTGCTCGAGTCCTTCTGCTCTGTAATTGGAGGAGAGAAAACTGGAGCTGAAAACTGGACTGGAGGAACTTCTTGCACGATGATCTTTTCCGTCTTTACCTCCATAGGGATATTCACCATAGAAGATTGGTCTTGATGTTCTACAATGTCAGTATTGACAAAAGTATGAGCCCTCACAGGAAGAGGTGAAGTATTACTAGCTCCATCTTTTACATCCGTGATATCAGTATTGCCAGTGGCGTCTGCACCTTGAGCAAATGCGTGGGCTGCCATATCCGATGTAGTGGGTCGCACTGCTGACATTGTGGAAGTCATATCTGGTGAGACCTGTGCAGTTGCATCTGCAATTTCGGGAGATGGGTCTTCGATCTTAACTTGCTGAGTGAAGTCTGAGCTCTGAGCAATCACATGGGCCGCCATATCTGATGTTGTAGGCTGCACTATTGACATTGTTGAAGCCATATCTGGCGTGATCTGTGATGGTGTGTCTTTGACGCTGGCTGAGATGGTGTTGCTGCTTGAATCCTTATGCTCCGGCGAAATTTGAGCTGCAGTGTCGGTAATTGGTGGAGAGAAAATTGGAGGGGAAAACTGCACTGGAGGCACTACTTCCTTGATAACCTGTTCGGTCTTTATTTCCACAGGAATATTCACCAGAGAAGACTTGTCAACATGTACCACAGTATCTGTGTTCGATGAACTACTAATAACTGTACTTTCATATTGCGTCTCATGTGAGGTGCTCTTCACGTCTGGAATTGAAATTTGTGATCCACTATCTGCTAACTTTGGGAGCGGAGAAGTATTACTTGATCCATCTTTCGCATTGACAGTGGTGATCGTAGCGCCAACTGCAATATCTGGTTTCACCAAAACAGCTGCAATAGATGTAGCGGCAGAAATCTGAGATCCAATGTTTGCTCTGACAGGAAGAGGTGAAGTATTACTAACTCCATCTTTCACATCCGTGACATCAGTATTGGCTGTGGCATCTGCAATTTCGGCTTCGATTTTAGCCTGTTGAGTAAAGTCTGTACCTTTGACAATCGCATGGGCTGCCGTCTCAGATGTAGTAGGCTGCACTGTCGACATTGTTGAAGTCACATTTGGCTTGATCTGTGCTGGTGTGTCTTTGACACTAACAGCCAAGGTGTTGCTGCTCGAATCTCTCTGAGTTGCTGGTAGCTTTGTGTTTGTGCTCGAGTCCTTCTGCTCTGTAATTGGAGGAGAGAAAACTGGAGCTGAAAATTGGACGGGAGGAACTTCTTGCACGATGATCTTTTCCGTCTTTACCTCCATAGGGATATTCACCATAGAAGATTGGTCTTGATGTTCTACAATGTCAGTATTGACAAAAGTATGAGCCCTCACAGGAAGAGGTGAAGTATTACTAGCTCCATCTTTTACATCTGTGACATCGGTATTGGCAGTGGCATCTGCAATTTTGGCTTGGATTTTAGCTTGCTGAGTGAAGTCTGAACTCTGAACAATCACATGGGCCGCCATATCTGATGTTGTAGGCTGCACTGTTGACATTGTTGAAGCCACATCTGGCGTGATCTGTGATGGTGTGTCTTTGACGCTGGCTGAGATGGTGTTGCTGCTTGAATCCTTATGCTCCGGCGAAATTTGAGCTGCAGTGTCGGTAATTGGTCGAGAGAAAATTGGAGGGGAAAACTGCACTGGAGGGACTACTTCCTTGATAACCTGTTCAGTCTTTATTTCCACAGGAATATTCACCAGAGAAGACTTGTCAACGTGTACCACAGTATCTGTGTTTGATGAACTACTTATAACTGTACTTTCATATTGCGTCTCATTTGAGGTGCTCTTCACGTCTGGAATGGAAATTTGTGATCCACTATCTGCTAACTTTGGGAGCGGAGAAGTATTACTTGATTCCTCTTTTGCATTGACAGTGGTGATCGTAGCGCCAACTGCAATATCTGGTTTCACCAAAACAGCTGCAATAGATGTAGCAGCAGAAATCTGAGATCCAATGTTTGCTCTGACAGGTAAGGGGGACGTATTGCTAGCTCCATCCTTCGAAACAGACGGAACTGTGTTTGAACTACCGTCAATAGTATCTGCTGTCAAATCCTCTATCTTAGCTTGTTGTGCAAAATCTTGACCACCTAAGAACACACTAACAGCAGCATTTTCCGTCTCTGGGTGAACTGCAGACATGGTTGTACTCATGGCTGGTTTGATTTGTGAAGTTGAATCTGTAACGTCAACCAGTTTGGTGTTGCTACTCGAATCTTTCTGGTCAGGTGTAACTTGGGACTGGGTGTCCGTGAGTGGAGGAGAAAATACAGGAGCAGCAAACTGAACTTGTGGCAACTCTTGCATTACAATCTTCTCAGTTTGAACGGGAGACTGCATGCTAACATAT
Organism: Strongylocentrotus droebachiensis; assembly: GCA_035222895.1. Classification (NCBI taxonomy): domain Eukaryota; kingdom Metazoa; phylum Echinodermata; class Echinoidea; order Camarodonta; family Strongylocentrotidae; genus Strongylocentrotus; species Strongylocentrotus droebachiensis. The sequence goes on along the minus strand of JAVYIG010002662.1, from coordinate 128,661 downwards.
GATTGTTGATCAAGTTGTTCAATCTTATCGGTATTCATCGATGAAGTAATAGCAGAACTCTCATATTGTGTAGTTTCATTGGTTACGTTGGGAACAGCCATCACTGAGGATGCGATGCTCTGGAGCGTGAACTGTGAGGAAGTATTCTTCCTCTCCGGTGCAGGAGATGTATTCACTGCTGTGATCTTGACATCTGGTGAAACTGTGTTGACAGCTGTCACTTGAATTTGGGATTGCTCTGTGTTCATGGAAGCATCTTGACCAGCATCTTTGTGTATTTCAGCTTGCTGTGAGAAGTCAACCCCGGAGGGCTTGATATTGACCTGTCCTCCAATGGACGCGGTGGAAGGAATTATCTTTATGTCAGCTGAACTAGACGTACTCTTGATTTCCAATTTAGATGTATTTGTGGAAAGCTCCTTCACCGTTGCACTAGCTTGTGCCTTTCCTATTGCAACCTCTACACGTGCTGTTAACGTTGATGCATTAGAGGATGTTGGTAAGCTATCTGTGTTAACAGAAACATTGGCTGTCTCAGGCTTAAGGAATGTTGGTGCCATCAGAACAGGCTGAACAAATTCGGGTTGCACTATCTCTTCTCTTGGATGTGGTATGTCTGCTTCACTGATTTTATCGGACATCCTCACAATGTCTGTGTTAGAAATATTATCTCTCACATCTTGCTTTACCTGTGTAAGCTGAGAACTCATCTGGGCTGTCTTGACAGGAACGGTATTTGAACCAACATTTGCCAAATTCGGCTTCACCTGCGTTGGTTTGGCAGTTAACTGAGGACGTGAAATCTGTGTTGCATGTGCTGAATAAACAGGGTTAACTTGGAAACCGGCATCTTTTGGAATCTTTGGGTCAGTTGACGTGTGCTTATCAAGAACCGATGTACTCATCTGGTGAGTAAAGTCGTCAACAGGACTGTGAAACTGCAAAGAAAACTGCTTTGAAGTTGTCCCAGTTGTAGTTTCCTTTTCATCAGAGTGAACATAGGTTTCTGTAGTCTTGTGGGATTTATCTACACCATCAATGAACGTACTGGCATCTGACGTTTTGATTGTCTTTGGAGGCTCACTCCAAGTCATGTTAAACTGAGTCTCTTCAGGTGTTATTACGACCTGTTCGATCACTTCCGGTTCAAGTGTTGCTTGAGTAGATATGTCACGACTTTCAGTACTTGCCACAGCTCCAGTTGTTTTCGTAGATGGAATTGATTGTGTCGATGAATCTTTCACTTTAGGGTGGACTATAGACAACTGAGTAGTGTTATTTGTAACTTTCACTGGGTCGTACTGGGTGCTGTCATTGTCTCCCACTGGAGTCATCTGTTGTTGTTGATTGCGTAGCTCAGGTTTGATCTCACTGGCCATATCCTTCATTTTTGGAACAACAAGCAAGTCGCACTGAGAAGATTTTGGGGCAACCTTTGGCTTCTTTTTCAGTTGCTCCAAATAGTAATTCACAACCTGTTTCTTGGATGACAGGTCAACAGTTACACCTGCGTCTTTCATCTTTACCTCATCCGTTAATGTCTGCCTGTCCACCTGTTTTGTAGAGATTTGAACGTCTTTTGTAGCGGTAGCTGGTCTTGGCGCAGATGTAGATGTTGATGCCAACTTAGAAGTGACCTGTGCTCCAGCCGATATTGTTTCAGCAGTGATCTGAAAAGTGGAGTCCCTCACATCAACCTTAATAGTAGAGGTACTATCATTCTGAGTATCCACAGCATCAATTTCTGCCTCAACCGACACGTCTTCTGTTGGAACTTTGTCTGTATTTGATGTTGAATTCTTTGTGTCTTTCTTCATGGTAACTTGCACAGGGGTCGATGTCAACCTTGTCTTTTCAACAGATGTGCTGTGCGTTTCATAAACCGGTGATACTTGAACTCCAGCAAAACCAGGGGTCTTTGTTAAGGTCGCAGTTCCTTTCTCGAGGACTGAAACTGAAGTCTGTTGACCCGATGTTGTAGTTTTGGGTAGTGGTGTATCGAATTGGGTAGTGAAACTCCGAAGGGATACCTTCCATGCACTAACAGCTTTTTCTTCCAAGTCAGGTGCAACCTCCAAAGATTGGTCTTTTGTTTTTGGTGCATCTAGTGTAGCCGTTGAGGCATCTCTTGTGTCGGGCTTGACTTCTGGGAAACTCATTTCAACAGTAGGTGCTTCAACAATAACTGCTGGCTCCGGAACAATTTCTGGCATTGGAGCTGTTTGAGTATTCGATTCCGAACTTTGGAGTTCTGTTTGCGCCATACAGTCTTTAAGATTCTTCATTTCTGTCACCTGCACATACGAATCAGCAGTTTCTTGCCCAAATTGATGTTGCTTATCTCGTACATTTGGACTTATTCTCCCTATCTGGGTTGTTCTGTCACTTGTGTTTGTTGACATCTCCGTGGAGTTATCTGTAACGCTTGGTTTTACCATAATCTGCGTGTTGCTCTTTCTTACAACTATGGGCGAAGATGTGCTATCAGCCATTTCAGGCCCCACTTGAACATCTGAATCTGTTTGGTCAATTACAGGACTAGCAAATTCTTGAGGCACGACAGAAGGTGCAATGGGTTCATCAAGGAACAAAGCTGGGATTTCCTCTTCTGTTTGTGATTCTTGTTGAGAAACCTTCGGTGTCTTCACGCGCCGAGTAAGCTTACGCTCTGTTTCCTCTTCAATTTTCATCATGAGTTCTGGCCAAGACTTGTCCGACTGTGTGAACTTTTCGCTAATGACTGGGGTATGATACTGAGTGAAGCTATTTCTTAATCCTTTCTTTTCTTCTCTTGGTGCCTTCAGGGTCAAAACCCCCAGTGATTGAACGGTTGGTGCATAATCAGGATGGTCTTCCTGTGATGCGATGTGGGCTTCTAATTCTCGGATGGTCTTCATATACTCACTCTCAAGTTCTAGTTTCAAACCTCTTAGGAGATCTCGCCATGATCGTTCAGGCTGAGTAAAGCTGTGAGACACGTCAATGTCCTCGGATTGAGTAGATGTTTCTGTTTTTTGGCTGACGTCAGGTGCCCTCAATTTGATAATTCCAATTGAAGTAGGTTCAGCGGGCTTTGGCTTCTGCTTTGTAGACGTTCTCTTGATGGACATGATCGCATTTTCCTCGATTCTACTGAGGAGTCGATCCCACGATGTACTAGGATGCGTACCTTGCTCAACCGTCCTTGGCCGAGGAACAGAGGTGACTTGTGGTTGTTCTTGTGCTTTCAGTTTAAATATCCCTATGAGCGGCGGCTTTCCATCTTTTGGCTTTTTCTTTTGAGAAATCCTCTTAAACTCCTCAATCGCTGTCTCCTGAATGGTACCAACGACCGTGTTCCAGTCATTTTCAGGCCTCGTGCCCTTTTCAGATGTAGTCTTGGTATTCTTCTTCTTGACCATATTTTCAACTTCTTCTTGCACTATCCTAACCAACAAAGGCCAGGTCAGTTCGGGTTCTGTACTAGCGTCACCGGTTTCCTTCCTTTTTGGTTCCTTTTTGGTCTTTGTTCGGATGATATCCTCTACTTCAGTCTGCACCATCCTTACCATTTGGCCCCATGAGAGTTCTGGTTCTGTTGTTTGATCTTGCTTGAGTTTGGGTATGTCCTCAGCACCAACCAGCTTAATTACAGCAAGAGGAACTTTGTCAGACTTTTGTTCACTCTTTTTGGTTACCTCAGTTTCCCTAACTTGCTTAATGACTTCTTGTTGAACAAGTTGAATTATTTCAGGCCAGTTCATTTCAGGTTGTATGCCTATGTCATTTTTGGGAACGGACGGTTTCTTTCCAAACTCTTCTGTTTCCTCTTTGATGATTTTGACCACTTGCGGCCACGACAGTTCTGGCTGGGTCGAGCAATCAAACATTGGTGGTTTGGGGTTTGATTTCAGTTGAATCGACCCAAGATTACTAGGTGTTTTCTGCTTTAACGTTTGCTTCCTCTCAACAATCTCCTCTGTTTCACTCTGTATCATCCGCAGCACTTGGTTCCACGAGAGGTCTGGATTGGTTCCCTTAGTTCTTGTGTCAGGTGTTGGTTGGTGAGGAGCTTGAAGTTTCACAATGCTGACCGTCCGTGGTTCAGATCGATCTGGCCTTTGGTTTGTCTTTCGTATGACCGATGACTCTATTTCTTCTTCCAACTGAGAAACTAGATGGTGCCAAGGCCGGTCTGGATTTGTACCCTGAGAAACAGCAGAGACTTTTGGGGTCTTTTCTTTCGATGATTTCAATTTGAAAACTCCAAGAATTGGAGCCTTCTTGCTTTTTGATTTTGATGTCTTTGTCTGTTCTTCATCAACAAGATCTCTCACGGTGTGGATCAACTGGGGCCAGGTGATAGCAGGTTCAGTATAACTATCTATCATCTGTGGCCTCTTGGCAGATCTGGTTCTCCGTGTCTCATTGATATCTGTCTCATTCCATGATTCGTGTCTTGTAAGTGAAGACCGGCCAGATGGTGCAACATAGCGGTTTAGCTCATTCCAGAGCGGTTGTTTGAGGGAATCGGGACGAATCAACTTTATAACTCCAATTGTCGGGAAGTTTCCTTTCTGTTTATCAGGCGATGGACTTCTACGGCGCTTCTGCGTAGTTGATGATGAAGTAAATGTTTCCCTCTCGTCAAAAGATCTACGAGCACTGGACCTCGCTAAGGGACGTGAAGTATTAAGATTGTCAAAATCTTCACCAGCCCAACTTACACGTCTCTCAAGTGTCTGCGGACGGCTTTGACCAGAGACAAGTTTGATGACTCCAATAGAAGGTATATCCTGGTAAGGTTGTCCTGATACAGTACTGTAGAACTGCTCATCCTCATCCAGCATCTCTTTTGCGTATTGATAGATTGAGCCAGGGCGACGAGCAGAGGGCTGGCGGCTGACTTGGGGTGTAGAATCTCCGACACTGATTCCACTGCTTGAGTCATCACCTCCAATGGAAGTCCTGGTGCCACCTCGTGATATCAGGCGAATAACACCGATGGTAGGGATGTCTGTATCGTCATTCTGCAAAATAGAGAGACAGGAATATGTCAATCTACTGAATCTATTGACTAAGGTGCTAAATTAATTATTATAACTATTTCAGTGAAGGGGTTTGAGGTCCTAACAATGTTGTCTATTGGAAATGATATACTGACTATCATTCTGACGGTCATTTTTACATACACTTTATTGTGAAATACTAGTGAATAACCACTCATACAATCAATATCAAATACATTTGCTCGATTATGGACATTTCTTGGAAATCGTTGTAAGTATTGACAACATAAAAGAAATGCAGCTTTTCTTTTTGTTAGACACTCATGCATGTAGGCCTCTCAGTTTGTATTCAAAATAAAGAAATTGAAAACAGATTGAAAATGTCCCCTTTTTTTCTCCACTTCCACTCAATTTACTCACGTCGAAGTTAGGTAATCGTTGATCTGGTGAGCGCCTTCTAGGTGAACGCCGCACTGGCGAAGACGATCGTGACCGTCGAACAGGTGATGATGATCGTGTTCGTTGCGGTCGACGTGAATTCTCAGAGTACGATGTCCTTTCCGTGAACGACGTCGTCCTTTCCCTAGGAAGGCTAGACGAACGGGCGTGGTGTACCTCTTCATATGTACTCCATGAGTACCGGTTCGGACTTCGCCGCCTCGACCCTCTGGAGGACTCTGGTCTCATCAGCTTGATGATGCCTACTCCCAGATAGAGGAAGAAAGATGGAGATATCAAGAACATTTTGTCAATCAAACAGTATTCTTACGAATCATTTCCTTAACCTTGAGTTTAACTTTCCACATTTTACTATCAAATCTATATAACATTTTGTACAAATTTGGGGTAATCGTCCATTCAAAGAAAAAGATTTACTTCACGCTGACTTAACAATGTCAAGTTAGCATAAAATAGCGAGTAACATTTGCTCCGAGTAAAAACCTATTTTACATGAAAGTTGTAAGTGTATATAATAAGCAATATCACTTAATCATGTATTACTACAAATATTTATTCAAAAACGTAGCTGCAATCCATCAGCAAGCGGTTATAAAGCATACTGTCGAACATAACAAATCATGTTTGGAGCCAGACGGGCGTATATTCAAATATTCATATATATATATATATATATTCTCATATTATTTTACACAGAATTAAAAATATTGCCCTTCTGGACCCAAACAGGCGTGTGAATAGAATTTTTAAAATATTTTTTGTACAGACAATAACTTTTTCATTTTGGAGGAATAAATATCTCTGGACCTGGAATCTGATTGTCAAAAATGTCTACCGGTACTTCAAAATACTTTCCTCTTTCCTAACTTGAAAAGAGTCATGTAATAAGATAAGATCCATGTCTTCGACGTCCAAATTACGGATTATAGTATGAATACACATAATAATGCTAAATGGCTTGATTTTCTCTTCTTTTCTTTTCATTGCAGTCCATGAGTTTAGTTTTCAAAAAAAAGTAACGTACAGCTTTGGCCAAACAGAGCTTAACAACAAGGTTTAATTATGCCAAACGATATATTTATAAAGTCAACATTTTATGCCATACATGTAATTATAAGTGAGATCTATGATGCTACAAGTTTTTGATGATGCATACTGTAAGGTGTAGACTTACCGATAGTAGGAACACCTTGATTTGCCCTCGATTGTCTCCCAGATGTCATGATTGGCCACTCTTCATCAAAGGAAATCTTCGGTCGTGGCGCCAAGAGTTCGCACTGGGTCGCAGAATCACGGACTACTTGATTAGGATTGTTCGGATCCTGTCTTTTCTTGTAGGATGTAGAGTGTGCTTCGTTGATAACGGAGTAGGTGGTGTGCCCAAGATGTGTATCCCTTTCAACGGAGTGAGGTCGTACCATCTTGGATGAACCAACGGTCTTGTGAGGAATGGCATATACAGGTTCACCTCTGGCTTGAGGATCACCAGAGCCCTGCATGGCAAGAGCCTGCGCTTGTGTAAATCCAGTGTGGAAACGGAAACTCCTAGGACTGGTCGGGGAACCACCTTCTGTCCTGTACAGTGGTATGCCGCCCATGTCTGCTCTGTACCGACCTGGAGCAAAATGAGCAGAACTCTGTCCGGAGTGTTCGCTGTCTCCGTAGTCGTAGAGATCTTCATCGCTGCTGTCTGAGCGTTGCGGATCCCGAAGCGTGAAGTTGGAGTCAAAAGCACGACCCAAGCCTGGTCTGTTGCTGTCTATAGTACCTCGGGATGTACCGCCACGCGCTGATCGGAAGCCGTCATCAATGTTGATCCTTGCCTCTTTGGAGAAATGACGAGGCTCGATCTGGACAACTGTTGAATCTCTGTAGCCTCCTGTGGGACTTCCTGGTCGAGAGCTGACAAAACCTTGGTTTTCAATACCCAAAGTTGGTGAAGATGCACGTCGCTTTCCTCCAAGTCCTGTGTGGTAGCGGTAGGTCATCACATCGTCATCAGTCGTTCCCATTCCGATGGTCCATTCTTGTGGCATAGGTTGGCGGACCATGCTCTTCTTGAATCGGGCGGAGGAGAAATCAACATCGACGTCAGAACCCTTGTGCAAACCACGAAGAATTGGTACTTCATCCTTGCCCATCTGACTAACCCTGCGACTGTGGTAACCGCTTCCGTCTTCCGATGACTGATATCCGGTGGAGTAGAGGTAGTTGTTGCCGAGGTCTTGTTCGTTGTTGTGTCTTCCATTCATGATGCTGTCTCCCGTCTCCTTATCGGTAGCGATAGGAAAGCGGTAGATAGCAGGGCCGTGAATATTGCCTTCAGAATCTGTCTTTTTATCAGAGACACTGAAGACTTCCTGCTTCCTCTCGCTCTTCAAGCCCTTCTTGGTGTCCTCGTGCCGATCCCGCTTCTTCTCTCCATCTGGAACTGTGATCTTCTCCTTGATCTTCACCTCCTGTCCATCACTTGTGATGAACGTGTGTTCAAGCTTTGGTGGTCGCTTTTTAAAGTAATGCTTATAGCACAGGATGGCAGTGGTCTCCAGAATGATTGCGAATATGAACGCTCCCATTACTGATCCTGCCAAGATAGGATAGCTAACCACATTGGTCGGGCAGGCACCGGCTCCTTGCGCCGACACCAGGGGCGTGAAGACGAGAAGGATAGATGAAGCGAGGAAGAACTGTACTAGTGGAGCCATGATGGAGGGAATTGATGAGAGCTATTGGAGACCGGACGTCAGTAATTTCCAGGCGATTCTGAAAGAAGAAGCAAATAGAATAATGTAAATGTACTGATGCTTCATTGCACCATATCGAAAACTATTACTAAAAATGGTATATATTCCCTGCAGTTTATCCAATCTCACAATTCCTTGCATAATTCTTAATTGCGTTTAATTGTTTCTTCATGTCACAAAAATAAAATTCCAAACTGATTTTTCCCAAACATTGCTGGCCAATATTATTGCTTTACTTAATTCACGCAGATACTGAATACTGAAATTACTGAACATTTTAACATCCTATAACTATAACAAGATTTGAAACATATAAGTCCTTCCCCCTTTTTATATCGTGCTACATTATTTACTTAAATGATAGCTGCCTTTAAGGTATATCAAATAGGTAGGTAAATGATTGATGTCACAATTGATGTCACAACTGGCCCCAAATACCATCAATTCCGAATCGTGCGAATTACAAAGAGCTGGCATTAACGAAAGATTTGTAAAGGGAGAATTACAACGGATAGAGGACAAAAATGCCCCGCTGTAAGTCTTGTGGCCAGAAAAACACACCCCTTTTTATAAGGCCTACAAAAATGATGTTGTATTGCCTTTTGCGACCGACCCTAAAACTCTTGAAATCTCTTAAAATCTTGAAATCTTTTTTTGTTTTTGTTTGTTACCGTTTTTTAGAGAAAAAAATATAAAAGCATTCAAAACTAGGCTGAGAAATATCAGCCCAAAGAGGGAAAAAAAAGAAAGATTTTCGACCGACCGACCGACCCATGTTTTGGCACATTGTGGCAAAGGACGTGGCAAGTACATTGCATTCAAATTGAATGTTGTGTTGATGTAATGTATACGCGGTCCTTTGCAATTGGAGCATCGAGGAAGAAATGCACGAAGCCTGTTTAAAATAACCATAGTTCTATCTTACATGAAACCACACAAGCTGATGATTTCAGTAAATCAAAAGTCGCATTTTTCATTCAACAATTCTCTTTGAGACATATGGAAATACAACACGATACATCATACATTAAATCAACCTTTTATTTAAATACTTTCATTGCTAACAGTGGAACATGTTTTGCTAAGCACAGTCATTTATTTCTGAAACTTAAATCACATTTCCCCCAAGCTGTACTAATATTTGATATCTTTTCTGTCCTCATTACAAAAAAAAAGATGCATATGAATATGATAACCTAGTTCTCCCGAAAGAATACAAGTTTGTTGTTATTACACCCCCTGTATTTAATTCGGGGTATACTCGATCGTCAGAGAATTAGTGTAAGGATGTAATAAACTAGGCGGTTATCTGTAAGAAAAAACAGGTACCTATAATAGTTGTCATGCATGCAAGAGGAAAAAAGTGGAAATCGCTAAGCACTCCAACCAAACGTCAATCTAAATTTGCAATAACAAAGATTTTTTGTCTACAGTTGAAGGCAAATACTTTTACACAACACAGACAGTATTTGTTAAGCAGTGGCACATAGAGTCGATTCATGCTCGGTGGAATTTTTCTATTTGCTTAAAAAAAAAGAATAAATGGATGTAAATAGCACCATATATTTGGAAACAGCGTTTTAAACAGACCATATTTAACTACATGTACATGTAAGTCTTGGGGTTTAGTGCTCAAAGTCTCTATTACACCATGGGTTTTCTTTCCAGAATTTGTAGATTCTTCTTCGTAATACTAATACTAAGATGGATACGAAGGTCAAAAGCCGAGATGTTGAATTAAATGTGCCTCTAAATGTTTCTGTATACGAACGTTAACGATTACTGTAACAAAACGCATTTTGATACATCAAATCTGATTTTTGACACAGATACCGAAGGCAATTTCGTAACCTGTTTGACAGTCTTTTAAAAGTTTCAAATGATATTTGGGTTTTTATTATCAGGAATGGGATAGTAAGCACAAATGTAAATTATGATATCAAATGCTTTCTTTTACCTTCATATATATTTGAGAATTAGAATCTTTTACCTTGGCAACTCAAAGTGAAGAATAACCCTAATCAATTTGTTTGCTCCCATTCATATCTTGAAGATATGTCAACACCTCTGACACCCGCAGGTGCACCTACAATTAAGCAATTCTGTTTTACACCATTGTGACTTCTAAAATTGCCATAAAAAGGAAAACCAATACTGGTCTGCCGCATTGCTGGACTAATATCTGTCATAAACAATAATTGATTTATAACTTCAAATGTATTGTAATTACATAAGTGATACATGGATGGTTTCTTTACACTAAAGGCCTTCTATATCTAAGTATAGTTTAAGAAAGTTCCGAGTTATAATTTTTTGTAAATATTGCCGTGAATGCAGTATTTTATTATCTTGAAAATAATTAGATTTTTGTTTTTAATGCGATTTCTAAATTTATCTAAAATTTGATCATTACTCATAAGTTACCAAAGTATTTAGGTTCACATTTACATGTAAAGGAAATATATATAATTCTACAAAGGGTAACCTATAATATTCCTCATATGTTCATGTAATGCTTTTAATCCAACCTAATCTCTTTGGCACAGCGTCAAAAGCTTGCTGCAATGGTAATATCAAGAAATTTAGATGACTATTTCGACTCACAATGGTTCTTGTCGAAATTTTTCTTTGACTTGCCTGATGAAAATGAATGTAATATTTATAACCAATCATGATGAATGGAAGACTTCAGGAGTCATAATGCTGGCTGTAAACAAGGTGTGTCTAAAGGTGGCTTTTGGAATGTGATTATTGAAAAATTCATTCCTTCGCCAAAACTCATTCCTAACATGTTCAATCAGACATTTTTGCTTTTCCTCATGACTACATGTCTAGGTATTTATTTTTCCTCCAAGCGTAAAGTAGCTTTGGGGATTAACCTGACGTCTGTCAGACAAAAAGTGAGAGTGCAAGAACTTCTTTCATCATAATACACCAGCAGGTGCAAGGTACTTTTAGGGGGCACCAAAAAAATGCACCTTTGTTACCAGAATGTCACGAATGATTCCCTTCTTTTTTTCCTTCGGGACACTCTATTATTCAGTTTCGAATGTGGGCATGCGTCCAAATATATTCAAAGAAGGGGTAACAGGCGCCCAACCCAGACTCATATGCCTACCAATCTTCTGATATATATATATATAATAATAATAATAATGATAAAACTACAGGTAATTCGTTTCGAACTTTATGTACATTTACCAGTTTCCAGGTATGACAAAAAATAAAGCCACCTTTCGCAAAAGAAATATTGTCCCTATGTACATGTACAGACAGTTCCTCACATTATAAGCTTACACATCCAAAGTATGAGGAATATATGTCATTATACGTTATATCAAGTAACATACACATGAATTTACATGAAGGAATATATACAGGATTACAGACACAGATATCATTGTATTATTGTATTGTGTTGAAACATACATTTAAGGCTCGTCCAATTAAAGGGAATATGGAATATGAAGAGGCATGCCTTTTATGAAATATGTTTCTGGTTGTCCTGCCTCAATCAGTCCTGCCTCAAAAAAGCAGGGTTAATGGGTGATCGAGCTCTACATCAAAGCTTTTGATTCTGTTTTGACCATGCGTGCCTGGTTCCAATATGTAGCCATTGTTTTCTTTTCATAAGTTGCTCGCATAATTCACAGCCGTTGTTAACAAAAACAAACAAAATCTAATGTATATCTTTCCCCACGGACCTACATAATCACAGTCCTTGATTGATTTCATGCATGAAATTGAAAGGCCAAGAGTAATCACTTACAGAATTATAACAACACATTTTTACATGAGAATAAAAGGTAATAATCTCTAATAAATTGTGTTCACTTTTAATGGAAGAATTCCGATTCTTCCATTACACGAAGGTGACTTCATAATCTTTCTTTTTAACTCCATGTTGTGGTTTATTTTAATTGCCCACGCCTTTGTTGAATCATTTTCTATTCATCAAAACCTTTTATTGGAGAACCGATAGCAAAAAAAGGTAGAAATATACAGAAACAACTGGCTATCACAAAGGGACCAAGGACATTGCATTGAAGTTGCAACCACGCCTCTTTTTTAGGTTGCCAACTTGTTTATTAATTTTGCTAATTCGTTGTAGAACATGAAATGACAGTCTAAAATTAATAGCACAGAATCTATGACTGTGTGAAATTAACATTAATTTCATGTTCGATTAGTACACGACCGTACGGATCGGAAATATATATTAATCAATACTAAAATGATAAACGGAAGACTATTGTCATTGATATAAGTTAAAGGGAATATAAAGAAATGTTCGGCCTCCGGGAATAATAATGTCCCATCCTTGATAGTTGCAAGAGTCAAATAGTTTAACACTTGGACCTTTTCAAAGGGTGTAATATTTATGTAAGGAGGACGTGGCAAATTGGAAGAGGAATATTTTTCTTTCTGTTTGTGTTTTTGTCTGTCCCCACTGTTTGTGAACACAATTGAAGAGTGTACGATTGTCCAAAGTCTCATTTCCATATAAGGAAATTTGAGTACGCGTTACCATGGAAAGTTCGCAACAATACCATATCAAGGAGTCAATTGAAATTAAGACTCTTCGGTGACACAAGTTGGAACTTATGAGAGTCTTCAATACAATTCGGAAAGAAACGATTTTCTTTTCTGTATATCTCTAGACAGATATGTCTTAAAAAGTTACTTATTACTATATTTTATAACATTTATCACATTACGTGGCTAAGTAATACCTATCATGTTGATTGTTAAAAGCCATTTTTATTGATTTGTTTCTTTTTACACTACCAGCCCTGCATCGACCATTAACCAGGTCAGTTTGCAGAGGAGGTTCGTACACTTCAATAATTAAATTTCTTCTTTTTTTTAGAAGAAAAAAGAATGGAATTCAAAGTAACCAAGTGACTATCGCTTTTTATATATCACCTCTCGAGTCAACCAAACTTTCACTTCGACAAGTTTGGAGTGAAAACAATGACACATATTTAGCCAACCTGTCAATGAAATACTCCTACAACAACCTCACTTTATGACAATCAAGTGCGAGAAAGAATAAAAGGACGTGGAGCCTCAGCAAACCACACACAATTGTATTTTGTCAGTCCCATTCATACAATTTGTTGTTCTTTAGGCCCGTTGCTATATTGTGTTGTTTCAACGTCTATTTCCAACACTGTCAGAGAGAGAGGAAAAAGGGTAGTTTTTTTCCAACCGTGGGAACAGCGTGTAGGTGGACACAGGTTATGCATTCGCCTTTATCTTTATTTTATAGTTTGTTCACTCTAGCTACCTTTCGAGTGGTGTAGCGTAGGCAAAGCGTGGGCTCAGCCATTAGGGGGGGGGGCACCTGTATTCGAGGTGGGGGCACTGGTCGGCTACGCATTATAGGATGGTGTGCGAGGGTAAAGCATCATCTGCCATCTTGTCATGTTTTTTCCCCTACCTCCCGTCCTCACTATCTCACCCTTTCTTTATACATATAGATCAATCTCTCTCTCTCTCTCAATCCCCCTCTCTCTCCCTCTCTCTCAATTGTATCTATCTTCTCTATATCTCTCTCTCTCTCTTCGTCCTTCAAATGCAATTACAATAGTTACTCTTACATAGCGCTCTTATAAACTTACAAACTTGAATACAATATTATGAAAGAAGTATGTCATTGTTGATCACTCATTTAAAAGGAGAGTATGGAGACAATCAATTGAAGGGGGTGAGGCACAATCCCTGTGTCTCCCCGTTACACCCCTGCACAGTGGTATAATTCTCTCCCTCTTTCTCTCTCTCTCTCTCTTTCTCTCTATTTATCTCTCTCTCTATCTCTATCTTTCTTTCTCTCTCTCTCTCTCTCTTTGCCTTTATCTTTCTCTATTATTTTCAAATCGTTACTATGACACCGATATAAGAATTACTGAATGTTTTTGCTTTCTCCTTGGGTGACAAAGCGGCAAACACACAATTATCCATCCTAATGCATAGCCAGCAAACCTTGGTGAACTTCCGACATCCCCTTTTCACATTTGAAATAATTTTATGTGTGAAAAAGTAGTGTCACGTAATTGTTATGGTCCGTTTACCAACATCAGCCTCAGGGAGGACGTGAAATGTCGCATTGTATTGGAATAAATCTCAACATACATCAGTTTAATATTCATGTATGAATGCATTATGATGTGTGACTCATGCTATCTTCTTGTTATGTACCGTCTACATACATGTAGAGCTGGAATGGTGTTAACCTGTGAATCATTCTTGGTCGAAATAAACCCAACCCTATTCTGGCCATCAGCATACAATATCATGTTTATGCCTTTGACTTTATTGTATGTAACACCAAATGGGAATTACATTTCTGTATCATTATAAACAATAAAACTTGAATCTTGAACCTTCAATCTTGAATAGATGTTTTGCTGTCACGGGCATGTCGGGTATCGAACCTGAGGTGCATTGGATAGGAGGAAAAATAGCTACCACCGACATACGGGGTGGGGGCATGGAGGGACTGCGGTCTCCCCCTCCCCAGGTTTTTTATATATTTTTTAAATACGAATATTAGGGCAACCGTCTTCTCTTTAAAATTCTGTGCAGCTACTTTGTAGGTAGTCTATTCATAATTCATGTTGCATCTTTTGTGACGAGATTACATCTTCAGTGCGGTAAAGTGTCAAAAAAATTCTAGAAAAAGAAAAGGCGATATGTAGGAAGTGACGTCAGCCCCCCCCCCCTCCCCCTCGGACATTGTGCCCATACCCCTAGGTTGCCTTGGTATTACCGCCGGCACTTAAAGCTTATCTGTACTAGTTTATAGGAGGAATTTGGCTGCCCTGCAAGGTCACTGGACAGGTGGCTATCTCATCAACTCAGCTCTCAGTTAACATAAGAAAAAGAGGATCATGGGGGACAAATGGTCACCGATTAAGGCATTGTTTAATATAGAGAGGGCGCAAGTAGCTACAAGTAGTGCAGTGGGCCTTTACGAGCATTTTGATAGATTTGAAATGGCTTTGCTTCTGTAGTGATATAAAAGGATGCTTATTCGATGTTTGATTTTTTTTTTAATAGATGACTTTATAGATAGGCCCAAACATTCTCGTACAATAAAGTTGAAAAATTAGCCATTGATGTTATGTTGTTATTATGTTTTATAATCTGTATAATTGTGTTCATTGTTTGCAATACACCTGTACCCCTGAGCAACGAATTTCCATTTTCATGGACAATACATCTATTCAATTCGATTCAATAGTAGTGCACTGAAAGAACGAAAAACACACCCCATATTGTGTTATGCCCCAAAATGAGGACATATTTTGTGTGTCCAACCCATTTTGGGTATATCTAACTTGGGTAAGGTTTTGTCTTATAACAATAGCCTCTCACTCAAATTACTATTATCATATTGGGCAAATGTTTTCCATTTTAAGAATACAGTTTGTGTAGTGCCCAGAGATCTCTCATGAATCTATATAAGGTCATGTTGTAGTATTGGTTGACTTGAGCCATATTTCCAACTCTTTCTATTCATGAACGTAGGATACAAGCGATTTTGAGTGATCTTTGATCTCATTAGTTTGTCAATGATATCTTGATTTGCCGAAATTGCGTCTTTTTGTATAGAAAATGTTTTGTTAGATTGGATCCCTTTTTGGTGTAGACGGAGCTCATAAATTCTTGTCAACCATCCATTTCTTACAAAAATGAACTCATAAAATCAATCTTGACAAGAATTGTAATGATTTCCAGAATGATAGATAGACTCTGCTTAATAAGTCTTCTGGCCACTCACGCCATGGCAAGATTAAAACCATTTTGCAAACGTTTCTCTTTAGGAAGTCCTTTTACTGGCATTATGTCACCCTATGCCATCTAATGAATCATTGTCTCCCAAATTAAACGATCATGGGGAGAAAGAGCGTTTATCTCAGAAGCTTCCAGGTTGTGGAGCAGACTCCCAAAATCATTAAAAGAGTATAAAACTCTACATCACTTTAAGAGAAATATAAAAACACAAGTGTTTTCCCCTAAATAAAGTTTGTCTGTCTTATTGTAAACACCGAGTATTTTTGTTATTACATTAATCTCGACATTGTAAGTACATTAAGCTCCTTCTGCGTAGATATGTTGCGCATAACAATAATGTCAGCATCATCAGCATTATCATTGTTATTATTATTATTATTATGTTAATACATGTTGAATCTGCTCATGACTACAGCCCCCCCCCCATCGAAACGCCCTACTTCCTCCCTCGAAATAAATCATCTTTGAAACGCACCTTGTCCGATGTTATATCAACTTTACAAAATCATAATCATTAAATAGATGCAATAGGGGCTTGCTTCTACAAATTAATCACTCTATAGGCGCCCCAGGATAATTTTTATTCAGATAGAAGGAAAAAAAGGATTTCTCGTACAATGGGAATATCAAGTCAACGTACATAACCATAACCAAATATACTAGGGTGAAATACTTCAAATTCCACCTGTTCACTAATCAGATCTGCGGTAGCCTTTTTTTCTAGTCTAAACCAATGAAATATTCTAAAAGAGTCACTGCATGGTTAAGTTTGACGTTACTTCGCCAGGCGAATCGCAGAAAAAGAATCGTTTTGGGTGTATGATTTCGATAAGCTAGCTGGCAGGAATCTATATAGTCAGTCTCTTCAGTGGTGCATTAGTGCTTAGCGAGCTGGAAAATACCCAATCAGTTTATCTTCCTATTGCTTTATTATAATGACCAATATCCTTCAATCCAGGGCCTATCAGTTTTGGGTAATGCACATGATATATGAGTAATTCCATCTGAGGAGAAATCGGAATGAAAACATGATAACATTTCATGTTTTCTAAATCGACCTGAATGATAAACTGTCTTAACTGCAAAGAGAATAACACAATCTTTAAATTACGGCATTGGTTGTAATATTGACAGTTCCTGTACATTTTCATCTTATATCATATTTCTCAAGTTGGAACACACAACATGCCAATTCACTTGGTTTTTTACCGATATTTAATAAATACTTTAGTATTCCATGCGCAAGAAGCGATACAATTCACAAGGTTTCTAAATGTTTGACAAGACCCTTAATTTACATCATAGTAAATAAAAGTCTTAACAAAGTTATCATTTTTTAATAAAAAGAAACTTATGAATGAAATTCCCATACCGCAGTATGAATGACTCTTAAATGGTAGATTTCATCACACCTTGAGGTTGAATTTAGTTCTATACCATTGTCTAAAGTCTTCTTTTTCTGTATTTCTTGGAATTCCTTAATATACAGGTTTGACTGTACACTGCATAATATACAAAAGTTCACTATTCGAGCAGCTAGCCATTCGAATATGAGATGACAATTGCTTGAATATTGCAATTCACGGGATGAGGGGGTGGGGGGGGGGGGGGGCTGCCACCCTGTCCCCTCCTACTCGCCTAGTACCCTTATGACAGATAGTTATATACCTGTTACGAGACAACGCACACGCACACCCTCTCTCTCTCTCGTCACCTAGTTGATGTGCAGATTTTATCTCAAAAATATGCTCAACGTATGTGTTACTTTTACAGAATATGAGGTAACATCGTTACGTCACCACTTTTGCTTTTCGTCTTCTTTTTAAACTGCTTTCTCTTTCTTTATTCGTTTTGCTTTTAGTAGTTAGTTGTTGAAAACGGGTCTTATTTCCAAGAAAAAAAGAGAGGGCTTTATATGTTGGTTCTGTAATTATTCATACGAGCCGGCGTAAGGACAGACCAGTGTCTTCAAACATGAATCGAGAGAGAAAATGAGACCTGTTCGGCTATTCAAGGCTCTTCTCTGAGAAATGCACACACCGTGGAACTATTCATTATTAAGGGTTCGGAATGTTGAATCCCTTTTTTTTTTTTACATTGGTACTAGGAATTGGTACGTTAATAAAAAGTGTTCGTATATTTTAGCATTCTTTCTCTTGACTACAATAAGGAGAGACGTAATAGTTGACCCGTTTTCACTTAACGTTCGTCTAGTCGTTTGAATGATGACTTTGATGACTTTCATAATGAATAGATCAGAAATACACTTCTTTTGTATTTAGTTTTCTTCGTAATGGACCTCATAATTTTCAATCATTTTATTATAATCATTATCAGTGTAAGTATAAGTAATACAAGGAGAAGAAGTATTAGAGAGAGGAGAAGAGAGTGAGCATGGAGTATAGGAATTGGAAAGAGTGTTGGAAGCGACAGTGGTAAAAATAGTATTGGTAGTACATGTAGTAGTAGTAGTAACTAGTAATAGTAATATAGTAGTAGAAGTAGAAGTAATAGTAATAGTAGTAGTAGTAGTAGTAGTAGTAGAAGTAGTAGTATTTGGCGGTGGTTGTGGTGGTTGTTTTGGTGTAAATTTTTACTTTTCTCATATCCTTCATATTGTGAAAGTCAAAGTGAAATTTCTTAAAATAAAACACATTGGAGTTACATGTACATCATAATACAACATGCTATTCTTAATCATTTGGCAACTATACAGATATATATGTCTCGCTTGATATACACAATTTCCGGTTAAATGATTTCAAATAAACTTCAGAACAGTTGACCTCAATAAAACCATATCAATGCAACCGAATTTACAGACGATGCCTTAATGACTCGCGACGATTTGTCATAGAAAAATATCAATCATTTTTCAAAAAGTCCGTTATCACTGCCTTTACCGTTCCACAAGCACAAACAAAATGGCGTCTTTGCTCCCTCATACAATGTACACCCTGTGAAAATGCCGCATGAAGATTTAATATAGACCTCTTTTAATCTTCATATTATATTCATATTCTTCACATAACATGATTAAAAACCATACAGCTATGATAAAACGTAAGGTCCATGTACTGTAGTTAATTTGAGTCGACAGGACGGTGTCTAAAACTGCATGGAATGAAAAACGGAGTTATAGGGCTAAGGATGCCCGTAAAGATGTTGCGCTCCATGTTATCATTTAAGCTAAATGCTCGCATCCACAGCTTATCTACATGTAGTGTTATATTAGATGAAGTGAGGATGTACTTCTTCTATACGCTTGAATTCTGATTTTTCATTGCCTATCTTTCATTATTAAGTTAAATGAATTGATTTACTAATTATGAACCATTCTTCTTAATACTCTCTCTTACTGAATTTTACCCCTTAAAAGTCTTGCATAAATTATATTTCCATACATTTCATTTTCCATTATTTTTCGTCTAATACACGGAACTGCATAGTCATGCTAGTTACTGAGCTTTCTAGAAAAAGAAACAAAGCAACGTTGATTGTTATCTTCTAACATGTTATTTCATCATTTGTCTTTTCATACTCCCTGTAAGACAAGTTTACTTTTGAGCGGAGCAAGTGGTTTAAAAGTGGAATACATGAATATTTGACTCGTCTGGCTGTGGGCACACACCGGTCTGGGTTTCACGGCATCAATACGTATTTAGCCTCGAGGAAGCCCCACACTCAATACATGGAATAAAGACTATGATTGTTTGTCAACAATGATATTCGGCATCATGAAAGACGCCCATTCAGTGAAAACTGGTCAGTAATTTCAGCGATCGCGAATAATAGTTAGAGTTCTCCAAAAAGATAACAATAAATACAACCAAATCAGCGACATTCTTCTACTTTTGTCCAGGCCATTTCAAAAGTATTTTGGCTTGGCCTGTGGGGCCAACTAGGGTTGGGTAGATTTAATTTTTCCGTTGAAAAAAGAGGTTTTTAATGGCCCTGATACATTAACTTTTTGAGTGTGTATACTGATTGCTGTCTGGTGATGTGTTCATTCATAGGGGCGTCCACCCAGTTTTAATATGATTGGGGCACACATTAATCAGATTGACTTTAACAGTAATCCAACAATTTGCTCTGGACTTGATTTTAGGAAAGTATAGGGTTAAGGGTTTCAACTAGGTTTAGGATTGGTTTAAGGGTTAGTGGTAGATGGCCTATAATTTTCGTTTTGACCAGGGTCGAAACGGTTAATGTAGAAAATCGACCGCTCGGCAATGGTCGTAGGCGCATCGTGCAACTGACTCTTACATCACATTGGTTCGGGGGTCATTGAGTGCGACTGCCCCAATGCCTCCGCCCCCTCCCACGGACTGATGCGCCCACGCTCATTCAAAATAAGACGAATGAGCACAACTGGAACGTACGGTACTGTAGAGCAAGGCAATGTGTAATTTTACTTTCATGAGATTTAGTTTAGATTCCTATTAATAAGATAATACGGCCGGCTAATTCAGAGACATGGGCGGAGGTCAGTAACTGAATGATTGCAAACAAGGAAACCTAAAAAGGTTAGCTCATTATTTCATCCCTGAAATCTGGAAGCTCACGGAGTGTAAAATCACTCTTCAATGCTCCCTATCAGACACACATTGTTGAAAATGGAAGGAGACGCCCTCAAAATAATAGTTGTGATTACATAATATAACGGTGACACAACAGAAGCAGAAATAGGAGTTAGTTTTTTCTCTTTTTTTCAGCGTAGAAGCCAAATCTATTAGGAAAAAAGACCTACATGAATACATGCCTAAATGAAATTTTGCATTTCAGAAGCATTTTAAGATATTCACAAAATGCAGTAACATGTTCGTATGATATATACAATCAAGGAGGGAGAGGGGGGGGGGGGGGGCGTACGAAATGGGGAAATATCACAGTGTATCCCATAGACACACAGATGCTAAAAGTTCTTTTTAAAAGATGGGATTAAAGTTGCATACAACATAAAAGTGAAAACCCTTTGGAAGTGAGAAAAGTATTCACCTTTTTAAAAGTGAAATGTCGTGAGTGCGGAGGAGGCAAAATAACTCTTAACCTTATTATTCTCAAGATTGTACAGCTCTTGCATCTTTGAGAAAGAAAATATACGAGACGTCTAAAATAACTTTCACCACAAATATTTATTCAATTGCTTTGGGAATGCTCATTTTAAATTCGGGACAATAATAACCAGTTTAGCAAAACATCTACACCCATTATTTCTTGCTAATACTGCTTTCCACTCTAACGCACCAGCTATTATATGACTAGAGAAAGAGAATGGGCGAACTAAGTGCTTTGCGTGGTTTGAAGACGGATAATCCTCTCTATTCTTCATTCATTGGTAGCTTTTGGGCATGACAAACTTCTAGATGGAGAGTCATGATGGAAGAATGGGATTAGCGAAATCAAGCGTGTAATTTATTACCAACATTTCTTCCAAATCAAAGTTCCCTTTTTCGGAGAAAATGCGTTTTAAAATTAGAATTAATAGCTTTGACATCTGGCGTTTCATAATATCCATATTCCTGCGATATTATAGCGCCACTTTGTTTGGTTTGTATTTTTCTCCAGAGAATAAGGAATTGTGTGAGCTATCTTTACAATATAACGATGCATCTTTAGAGAAATAAATTTGATTTATTTCCCCCTTTTTACGTAATGATGACTCTTTTAAATCTAGACTAAGCATACATTCTACGAGAAAAAAAAATCATACTGTAGAATTCTTATATTGTAATTTGATAATAAGATACCCTCAAATTGTGTCATACACCAAGTAATAGGCGCATAATATCTTCACCACACTATACCAGATGTAAGGCGTTGGAGCACACACGAAATTTCTTCCTACCACTACCAGAGCCCTTTTACTTAACCTGGGTCGAGAGTGACAAAAGTAAATCAATGTCTTGTCGAGTGGCGTTACAACCGTGGCAAGGACTCGAAATACGTGGGTAATACTTTGATCTACAATCATTTGACTTATCCACTAAACCAAACACCTTTATCAGTGTGTATAATATTGTCTATTATCTTATTATATTACATAATTTTCATCAGTGTTTACATGTATATTACATATTATATATTATCTATCATCTTATTATATTACATATATTCAGTGTTTATAGTTTATACAGTATTTACCAACATCATCGGTAACAATCTACACATGTAAATATACTTCGGTATTAAGGTTTTACTTAGTTTTCCTAAGGTTCATTTTTCCGGAGGTTCAGTAAAAATTACAAATGTTTCTTATTCTGAAGAGGGTTCGTAATTCAGAAGGCTTATTTTTACGAGGGTTCATTATTCAGGAAATGAAATAGTACTCTGTAACCGAAGTGGTTAACTTTCAAAACAAATCAAACACATGAACATGCAGCTCGAAAGCTAGAACTGTTCAAGTTACAAAAAGTAATGTCCTATTCGAATGATTTAAGCCCTTAAAATGCAATAGTCGTGGGTTCGATTCCCGACACGACATCAATCTCCCTTTGCTACTAATGGTGACCGTATGGTAGGAAAACTCCTCTCTCCACGGAGTGGAGAAGGTGCACATTGTGCATGAATGAATCCGCTGACCAGGGTAATAATATCTGTAAAGCAC
The DNA here is from genome assembly GCA_035222895.1 of Strongylocentrotus droebachiensis. Lineage (NCBI taxonomy): Eukaryota > Metazoa > Echinodermata > Echinoidea > Camarodonta > Strongylocentrotidae > Strongylocentrotus > Strongylocentrotus droebachiensis. The sequence goes on along the minus strand of JAVYIG010002662.1, from coordinate 106,063 downwards.
TTTGAGACGGTATTTCGTATTACGCGCTGTATAAATCCAGATTACTATTATGATAACAATCACAATGGTATTTGAAAAACAACCATTTTAATATTGAAATAAACATGTATACATTATGAAATATAATATGAAATAAGAATTAAGCAATCGCCTTTAAGAATCGTATTATTACAAGCATCAATCATTTTCGAAGTTATGAATCTCTGAAAAACGAACCTTCGGAAAGAAAACGAGGCCCCTGCCTTTGAAATGTATAATGTGGGTGTCATTATACGGAAATCCAACAGACCAACCAAGTTGCTTTAGCAAGGTAGCATGGTGCATTTATTCGCAACAATACACACATCGGACACTAATCCGTCCTATATGCCCCTCTTATTGAATAGAACGGGGGTGTAAATACTCATTAAGATTGTTGGTGATTGTCATACTGGCGACGAGAAGTCATGGATATGTGAAGTAACTTTGAGTTTTTCATCTGAACAGAACAAAATGTATAGATACTGTTCACATGTATAGCTGTGTGTTTGTTTTTTGGAAGATGGAAAGTGATAGGTGTGAAAAGGAAAGAGGTTGGTGAAGATAGAGACAATAACAGACACACAGAGAGGGGCAGAGAGAGAATTATGGAGAGAGAGAGAGAGAGAGAGAGGGGGAAGGGGTAAAAGAATATATACAGTAAGTTGTGAATTTACAATAAATTATGTACCTGAATACAATATGATTTTTTGATAAATTGATTCCGAAATGGGCATAGAAAATTAAACATTTATCTACATTCTCCGACTTTCCGCCCTGTATTTGATGAAAATATAACCCCACCCAAAACCGTCCCCATCTTTTGAAATAACGAGAATCAGACAACTCCTATCGCCCAGCAGAGGGTTATGGTTCAGAACTTGGAGTCAATACCAAATTTTAAGAAATCAGATATTGTCATAATTACTATTTTTATCACTATAATTATCACTATTATTATCACTATAATTATCGTTATCATTAGTACTAATATTCCTATCATCATCATCATCATCATCATCATATTGATTGCCTGAAATAGGAAATACTCTTAATAACAGGTACGTTGTAGTCAATTAATTAATTGATGAGGTGTAAACACATAAACAAGCAATGCAACATAAGGCACGCAGTCAACCGAAGCGATGTTTTTGTTCCATATTGGTTTTTGCAATTTTGACATATTTGTTTGCTGATAATTATTTCCCGCTCAATTAAAGATCTAAAAATTACTGACCTCTGAAAAGTGCCGTATCAATTTCCGGCACTAGCAGAGCACTAGTCTTCTTTTCTTTAAGTCCATTTTAGATTTAGAATTCGCCTCTCCATTTTCCCAAATACAATGGGGAAAAAACCTCACCGATATTTTATCAGATAAGAAACAAACAATGTACACTATATTTTGGTGTAGAAATACAATTGATATCTACTCTGTTGACGCTTTATGGGGTGATATAGCTTCCCTGTGGAAAAGACCTGAACACACATCGCCCTTTCTCGCAACTGAATATCGTCCTCGTCAAAAGTCCAATGAAAGAAAATATTTGCCAAGGAGATGCCCAGCTTAAAGGCCCACTGCACTACTTGTAGCTACTTGCGCCCTCTATATAACAAACAATGCCTAATCGGTGACCATTGGTCCCCCATGATCCTCTTTTTCTTATGTTAACTGAGAGCTGAGTTGATGAGATAACCACCTGTCCAGTGACCTTGTAGGGCAGTCTAATCCCTCCTGTAAACTATGGCAGATAAGCTTTAACCCAATCTTTTGAGGATTTCCAAATACCATCGAAACTTCTATCAATACTATACCAACTTCCATTCCATTTACAAGAACACCCATCTGAAGTACTTTGATGCCTGGCTTTATTTGAACGACCCTCAAGTCAAACACAGTTCGGGACACTTGTGTCTGTATTTTGATATGAAGAAATGCGGGGATGTCAGAACTGAAAAATAAGTCTATTCAGGATTATTTATACAATGGGGTGTCATTGGAAGTTTGATTTGTTTTGGAGTGGATGTGTGTGCTTCTGTGTGGGATATTTGCTTGTGCAGATTTGATAAGCCTCCTTATAAGTGTCCTTAGCATTCTGTCACACAAATTTAGTACCAAGTGGTGATAAAGGTTTTGCTCTTAATTTGGAGTTTCAAACAAAATTCATGAAAGTTGAAAATACATCAGATATCCTGGCAATGATGTAAAATTGTCCAGAATCTCACCTCCCCCATCAGTGCCATTTAACTTTTATTAGAACTAACGACCAACATTGATAAACCTCCTAACGGATTTCTTTAGCTTATTGTCAAGTCGTACTAAGAAAGTAACGTTTCAAATAACAGAGGGGGAGTGGGGGTGGGGGGGGGGGGAAGGAATTATCTCAAAACACATTTCAAAACATATTTCATGTGCTTTGCACTACATGTAGCTCCTATCAAACGTGAACATAGTGAATTTGAATATACGGCTACCAGGAAGTTATTGATATCGTCAATAATGTTGTGAGAAGAATACAATAGCACTCTTTTATCTACTGTTTGAAGCTTGCCATAACTACACAAGGGATTTTAATAGAATAATGTTCATAGAAAACACTCAATATTATAAAGCATATACAATTACAATTTCAAACAAGTGTATAGACCCTTGCTTGAGTTATTCAGTGGTTTGGAACGAGAACCATTCGGTTTATACTAAGCCACAGAGAAGTGCCATAAACCTACATGAAATGAAGGTTGATAGCAAAACATTCCCTTTGAATGCAGTGAACATAACATTATATCCCATGCGTGGGCTGTGCATACAATAATGTACCCTAAGGTCATATTATACAGCTCAGTGAATTATAAAAATATGAGTGCAATGATAGCGACTTCTATACTTTAATGTTCCTCTCTTTGAGAGGCTTCTGGTCGTTCCCATCTTTTGTGTGGAGTATTATTATGATCATTCGATTAGTGACGCTGAATTCACATGAATAAAGGTCGTAATCCATGAATATGCTCATATTTTGAAGTTATAACTCGCAATACACAGGAAGTTTTAATATGTTTTTACGTTACCTGCTCGGCATGGACCATTAATCAGGTCAAGTCCTTGGCTTGTATTACTATGCTCTCCTTTTTCTTAATATCCCTTTGTCATATAATGTCTCTGTTCCTTTACTGCTGATGTATTAATAAAGTGATGTACCAACCCTATGTAGAAGATGCTCCTTTTTTAACCTACATGTACTAAAGGTTTGTCGGACAAAATAAACAACGTGTTCATGCAATATATTTGAAGTTAGGACTCGCAACACATCAGTTAACTACACTTTATAACATAATCAGCTACTGATGCTCACAGTATTACAGGAAGTTTGTCTGACATAGCAGCAACGCATGATAATGATGAAGATAATGATTCGCAATATTTATACTTATATTTCTGTTTTAGGAAACCTTTAAGGCTCTGTGTACATGGCGGATCATAGCATTAGAGACTAGCTAACATAGTTATTACGACTAACAGGCAAATCGAATTAATAAATGGCTTCTTGGTCCATCAGTTTTTTTCTACTTCATTTTCTTTTCTTTCCGTTTGCTATGAAAGTGATATACACTGTCAAAATATATATACAACAAAGTGTCAGTACACTACAAACTCGTTTCGTAATGACTTTACACAACAGTTGGGTGGTTCACTCCTTATACACGGGGTTGCGTTAAGTTGTGTAAAAACGCCCTTGTGTACGAAGTGAACCACCCAACTGTTGCGTAAAGTCGTTTACACGACGAATTCGCAGTTTACAAGTGTCATAAGTTCAATCCGAGACGCGGCACTATTGCCATTTGGCAAGACATTAATTTACATACACTATACCCAGGTGTTAAATGAGTACCGGTAGGAAGGAATTCCTTGAATACTATGAACATCAAAATCGGTAGCTTCGCTGGAGCAAGGGTTATATTGGTATGAACGCTATCAAAATATCCATTAATAGAATAAATATTTCTTCACTTGTGCCGGGTTCTGGCAAGAAATGTATAAGTTTGAAGTTATTCATAAGTATGTTAAAGGTAAAGACCAGTATTGGCAACGCCCCAATTTCAAAAAATGAAATGGAAGCTCTCATTACCAATCATGTGAAAGAATATGTTTCGACTAATACATGATGATAACAAATTTGCCGTGGAACCGCCTACTAATTCATATATTTGGTAAATTTATTTCTCTCATGGTCTGGTGAGAGAGATAGGGTAGTCCCATATACATCTTTCTGTGTATAGTGCTTGTAACTTTACGAAGAATGAGCCAAATTTCTTATCATTTTGATGATTCCAGAACCTTGCAGATGCTAGATGCTAGATGATCGACCTTTTCTGATCGATTCCACAACGTTTCTTTCACAATGCAATCGCATGACCATTACTGGTCTTTACCTTTAAGCCGATCGGTTATTCCCTTACTACTCAAAAGCTAGAAATAAGGAAACCACTTCCCTGGTAACTCGGTCGCCAAGATTTTCGAGAAATCGCAAAAGTTGCAATGAATTTATAGAAACTAGTACAAAATTCTATCGTATATTTTATAAAAAAAACGTCCGGGATACTTTATTCGACACAGGAACTCGCTCATTGCAAAAGGTGACGGACAAGCTAGGCTATTGACATGGTAATAGGTTGATACTTCGAAGCCTTTGCCTTCATGTTTAGTATAGGCTTAACGGTATAATAGAACGGACGTCGGACTGTTGTGTTCTATAAGCCTATTCAGATGGATAATCCTATCGTGCACTGGACACACTAATACTATAGGCCCTTTCATTTTGTAACAAAAATAAGTGTTTATCTCTGGCATGCATTCCTATTCACGGGTTGCTTATAGTTGATCTATATTCGGGCGTGCATGCTCGGCCTCGACATTCAACATTCTACATGTTGCAGACATAATAATATGAAGTAGTAGTACACAAATTATGTGTTTTGTTCTGTGAAACAATGGACTCTAAATGTCTCCGAAAGAGTTTGGACACAAAAGTTGAAAGCAATATCTCGGGAGTTCCGAAATACCCTTTTTCCATAGTTATCTTTACACTCTATATTTGCACAGTAATAGGTAAATTTGTCAGTTGTCATATCCCGCACCTCCACTTTCCATCCTCTCTATTATAAGTAACTTCTATTCACAACACTACATCTTACGTCTACCCCCCCTTCTCCCCATATCTCTCTCTCTTCTGCTTTCCCCTTTTACCTCTCTCTTCCCCTCTTTCTCTCCCTCTCCTTTTCTTCTTCTCATTCTTCTTCTTCTTCTTCTTCTTATTCTACTTCTACTTCTTCTTCGGCTTTCCTATTATCGTGAAGTACAGTCGACTACCGGTTGCATGCATTGCGTTGCTTTAGTTTAAATATATTACATAGTTCCATGAGCAGCTCTTTTTGTTGGTACCCCCCACTCTCTATCTTTATACCATTTTTTCTAGCATTTTCCCTTTACTTTAAGGGAAATCCTGTTTCATAATACTGTTCCATAAGACAAAACTCGCAAGGACATATTTTTAGGCGGGGTGAGGTTTTCTCCACACATGGTAACATTATGTTTGTTTAAGGCGTGTCTCATCACAGTTTGATACATTCATGACATTACATTATATTTTCATAAGAAATACAATATTAACATGTAAAGTATATGCATATGTATGTGATGACACATTATGCTGCACCCTCAGACAACGTTTAAACTACCGACACATTATAACATGGTTCGGTATGTCTTAAAAATGGAACTCCGAAATAATCCCTCATGCATGTTCTCACCCTGACTCTCTCACGTATTAAAGTTTCGCAGCTAAGCATAATATCCAGTATTTACCTGTTATGAATGCAAGTAACGGCGATCCGAGAGCCTGATGTACAGCTCAATCTCTCTTATTCACATGTATTGTGCACCGGATCAAGCTGGCATAATCCATCAATGATAGTGCACTGTTATGAGCTCCACACAAAAGTCACGATAAAACAGCTTTTCCCGAATTCGTCTATGAATCTCGCCTACCACGAACGTTGAAACAATGTCCTTAAATTACGACATTTCTGATTATGATGTTTCCATAGTGTTTCGATATCAAAATCAGATTCAGAATGTAGAACGAAGACGGTATATAGTGCCTGTAAAGTACGTCTGCAATATGCGTGGTCGCGACACTTTCTGAACGCTGTTGTCGCGAACAGTCTGAGGAATTGTTACCAACTTATGTGACTAGTTATGCATGACACTTTGCTTTTCATACAATTGACCAATCAGCTTGCGAGTTGGTCTGAAAAAGCGGACAATGCTGAGCTATGCTAGGTAGGGCTGTGTGCGTTCGGTACTCCGGTGTGGAATAATGCGCGAACGAAAAAAGAGAAAAGAAAACGGGAAGGTAAAAACTCTGATATCTATTCAGTGTAGCGAAATCACTGCACTGCAAATAAGATTTTTTTTTCTTCTAAAGGGGTCGTGCTTGGTTGGATAAGAGTTCCTTTATTCATCTTTTTGTGTTTTCGTAACGCGAAATAAAAAACCCTCTGGCTAAAAGTCAAATTTGTGGGTCAAATACATCGCTTTGGAAAAAAAGTGCGAGATTAGAAACAGATCAGAGGTGAAATTTTGTAATTCGTTTCAGATTGATGGTTTTTATAGTTGAAAGACCTGGCTTTGCTCTTGTCAAATTATTTAATGGAATAGATATGATTTTGACAAAAAGGTCAGATGATAAACTGGTACCTGTCATGGGCTCTGACAAGTTTCTTTTAAATTTGTCAGAGTTTATCAAAAGTTATCAAATAAGTGATTACTGACTGTTATATACCTGCAAGAGTTTTTGATGTTGTTGTTCCAAGATAGCCACGTTCGTCATTTTGTATACTGTCTCCATTAATAGTTTGGCCATATTGATTTTCATTCAATTCAATTCAATAAGTTTTTTTTTTCAAAATGACATTCTTGCAGCCGAAGCTGAATTGCACGGTCATTTACAAGGTAAACTACATCATAATGGTTAAAATACAGCATTATACATGTAAACATAAAATATAAAGTACATATAAAAGGATAAATATACTAGATACAGTCATACGTATAATAGGCAGCATCATTAAACATCATAACAAATATAGAACATACATGAAAGTTACTTGACTTTTGTATGAATAATAAATGCGGTACAAAATTGGGAATAGGGCTATTCTTAAATCGATTGGTTTTACAATTAAATTGAGAATATTTCTGAACGCTCCGTAAATTAAAAAGAACAATCTTTGACTCGGTAGCCATACAGAACGAAATTCATGCTTTTCTAAATTAAGGGCGAAATCAAAACAAAGTTTATTCATACGTTCTGTCAATGTTAATAAATTGCACAATTCTAAAGCATGATTATATCTTTCATAATAAAGTCCCAAAATAATTTTACATGCCAGTATTTTGTATTTGTTCAAGTTTATCTGTTTGTTTACTTTTGTTGATATACATTATGTATAGAGATACTACTTAGGTGTATCATAATTATTAGGGTATCTCACTCATTCTCTCTTTGCCGCCCCCCCCCTCTCTCTCTCTCTCTCCATCCGTGTCTCTTCCTCCCTTTCCCCATAATTATTTGAGAAAATTAGCAGAATCACGACTCATCCTGCCGGGGAAGCCGGGAACCGTTCAAAAAAGAAAATGTATAATATATTTATAATTATATCTGTGCGTGTGCGTGTGTGCATATTATCATAATTATATTACGCAAAAAATGAAGAAAAAGTGATGTTTTAAGCTTTAAACAGGTTCCAATACTAATAAGTGACGTATTTTCGACATACCATAGTCTATAAAGACGTAGGGTACGTCAAAAATTCGTGACCTAATAAAAATTGTTGGATAGAAAGCATGAATCTTCTCTTCTTCGTCATTTTATGCGTCACCTTATGCCATCACGTGGACTTAATATCGTATATATATTTATATTTATATAGATATACATATCGCTTTCCCCCACCCCCTCTCTTATAATCATTTGATCCAAGTAAATTCCTGTTAATAGAACAGGGCTTTCCATGTTACATAACAATTCAATTACACCAGAATTTTTAAGCTCCCCCTCTACCTTGCATATTATGTTGTATGCAGTGTATTTTACATTTCTCTAAATAAATTGCATGGAATTTATCATTTTATATTGTTAGTAGGACCATCAAATTTGAGCTCCAAAGCATATTCCCTCCGCGTTTACTAATCGCTTCGAGCAATCTAAGCGTGCAATGATTTGCAATTTATCTCCGAATGTTTACTTTAACATTACATCAACAAAAACTTGGAATCTTTCTTTTCAAACCGCATGCCACATGCAGCTATCAAAATAAAGCGAATGTTTATCGAAAAACGTGATATAATATTCACACGTTTCGCAGAGCAAATCTCCTGTAAAGGCGATGAAACCTTTTGTGCCTAAACGAATTTAGAACTGGGTACGGCAAACACTAACACCTAAACCATTCAATATTGATTGCGCTGTCAAAATAAGTTGCTTGGCTTCTGATCAAAACTGGTTGATGGTATGTGATGTGGTAACATGTGCCCTAAGAATATACTTGAAGGTACATTATGTAGGTCCACTTAAAGCTGATATATCGTTCATTTAAAGATGAAGTTGAGTTCTGGTCATGCGATTGCATTGTGAAAGAAACGGTGTGGAATCGACCAGAAAAGGTTGAGCATATAAGAATTTGTGTGTATTGCAAGGTTTTGGAATCATCAAAATGATAAGAAATTTGGCCAAGTCTTGGTAAATTTACAAACACTGTACACAGAAAGATGTATATGGGACTACACGAACCGTGGCGTAAAAATCCTACCCTGGAGTGTTACGATGTTACATTACATATTTAGAATATGAAGGCATTTGAAGAGCCATGATTTTCAGGGAACATGTCTTATTTTATGTTCTTCCACACTTGCATAATAAGAATGATAACGCTCACAAATTATTTTCCACCTCTTCCCAGAACTCAACCTTAAAACCAGAAGGTCATTAACTCTGTGTCAAGGTATATGATTTAACACCCTTCTGGTACCAAACAGACGATAAGTAGAAAATGTGTGTAAAAAACTGCTACCTGCTACACGGGCATCCTGCCAACCTGATACACCTGTCAGAATGTTAGTAATGATTTTTAGTAGACTTGATTGGATCTCGCTTGTTCAATTATCTCATTTAGAACACAATAAAAACGCGGTGAGATTGTGTATAAAACTATTTCATAACATTAGGGATTTACACTGGAAAGTGTCAATCCAAAGCCTTCCCGATATTTGTCATACATAGTGGAATTGAGTCTGTTTTTCTTACTTTTGTTATCCACTTGCAAAACCTGCATTCATGACATAGCTATGAAGAATGGAGGTAATAAAATTATTGATTGAAATTTTCATTTGGTGAGATTACATTTGGTGTTTTTGGTTTTTAATTTACATAAAGCGAGTTTCCTTTTTTTCTATACTGTCTCGAACGTTAGTGAAAAGAACGGTCTCTAACTCACATGATACGTGTCAATAATTAACACACAACATGACACGTTGCATTTAATTTACAATCATGCACTTCGGTGTTACTTTCTCGTCATTTAGAAGTGAAGAAAAAAATTGTGACGCCCCTCCACAGCTAGTGAACCCGTCGAAGCTTTTCGAAGCTAAACTTGACGATTCACGAGTCAGAAATATCATTTCATAATGTAGTTGGACAGAGTTTAAAATACAATCATTGAAACTGAACAAATAAGTGACAATATAAATTCAAGCAATTGTTTGTGGTGCGTTGGCAAATATATATTTTTACTTACACAGTCACGGTGAAGGCACAGGTTGGGAATACCCACGCATTATACAATACAGAAAAAAAAAGAAAAAAAAGTTAACCGAATTTTGAACAAACCATTTTTGTTTGTTCACCCCCCTCTCTCTCTCACTCTCTCTCTTGTTCTTTCGTTTGCTCTCTTTCTTTTGCTCTCTTTCTTTCTCTCTCTTTCTCCCTTTCTCTTTACCTCAATATGCTCTCTATCTTCTTTCATTCCCTGACCCATTTTTTGTATCCATTTTCTCTCTCCCTCTCTCTCCCTGTCTTTCTTCTCCAAATCTATTATATTCATATCCTCATCTCTTCACAATTTATATTTTCCTCTATCAGTTTATATCCCTTATTGGGTTTGGTATCTTCCTCTAGTTCCACTGACTCTCTCTCTCTTTTCTCTCTATCTCTCTTTATATATCTTTCTCTCTCTCTCTCTCTCTCTCTCTCTCTATATATATATCTCCTATCCTCTCCTCTCGCTTTTCTTCGCTCCTTACTCCTTCTCGCTCTCAAACTGTACTATATCCTCCCGACCTCCCCCTCTCTCCCCTTTCCCCCTCCCTCCCCCTCTCTCTCACTCCCTCTCGTTCTCTCTCTCTCTCTCTCTCTCTCTCTCTCTCTCTCTCTCAGTCTCTCCCCTCCAAACACTACCAACCATGAACCTGTCTCCTGAATTCCACTTCTTTTATTATGTGTGAAACCAAACCTCAGTTCCTTTGTGTTCTCAATTCAATGCTACAGCAGTTTTCAAAACAAACCCTTCATTGCCGGTGCCCTTGATATTTTATGGAGGCTCCTCGCCCACGTTCAAAAATACCATGCCAAAACATTGCAAGGTGCATGTATTCTATCCTTGACGTTTCTCTCCGCCCCCTTCCCTTTTACTCTCTCTCTCTCTCTCTCTTTCTTTCTTTCTCTCCTCCCTCTCCCTACCCGTCTGTTTCTATCCTCCCCTTCCCTTTCACTCTCTCTCTCTCTTTCTTTCTTTCTCTCCTCCCTCTCCCTACCCGTCTGTTTCTATCCTCCCCTTCCCTTTTACTCTCTCTCTCTCTTTCTATTTCTCTCCTCCCTCTCCCTACCTGTTTGTTTCTATCCTCCCCTTCCCTTTTACTCTATTTCTCTCTCTCTTTCTCTCCTCTCTCTCCCTACCCGTCTGTTTCTATCCTCCCCTTCCGTTTTACTCTCTCTCTCTCTCTCTCTCTCTCTCTCTCTCTATTTCTCTCTCTCTCTTTCTCTCCTCCCTCTCCTTACCCGTCTGTTTCTATCCTCCCGTCTCTCTAGCACTCTTGAACAAGACAAGTGTCAAGGAATTCTCGCGGCGCTTCGCCGTATTGATAAAAGTGTTGACTTGTATTTCTTCCCTGTCGCGGTTTTTGTCAAAGCATTCTATACACTTTTATACAATCTGTCATTTGGTGTGACATAGAATTTGTCCCGGCTGGTGACTTGAGCAGTTTTTCACTCCACAACTGTAAATGCGTTATACGTGTATTGCAGGTGTAGTGCGTGTTCGGAATATGTTTGTACCCATTCCTTTTCCAGGTTCGCTTTTGACTCCATAGGGGTGTCAAATATATTTAAAAGTTTTGGCCTGGCTGCCTTGAAGCAAAGCATATACCTGGATCTAATAGGTACCCTGTCAACAAATAGACCTGTCTACTAATTTTATGATTACCTTTTATACAACCAATTTCTCTAGATGACAGAAAAGATTGTCAGAAGTTTGTCTGACATGGCAACAACTAATGTATGCAGAGTGGATTTCCATCCAGAGACATGCCATTAAGAGTAGGAGTTGAATGAAATACTGTCTTGTTAACCCAAAAAGTTTTAAGAGAATGAGTCCTATCTAGCTCATTCTCTCTGTACCATCTTCGATGCCGCCAGGAGAAAATATGTCAGGTATGTGCTTAAAGGAAACCAAAACCTTCATACTAAGTTACTTTTATTGTAAAGTTTAAGATATTTGAAAAATATCAGTGAAAATTTGAACAAAATCGGGCAAGGAATAAGGAAGTAAGAGCTTTTTTAAATGACTAGTCACTAGAGGGCGGTATTCAATTTGATGACATCATCTGTGAACAACTCTCCATGCCTTTTGTACATCAAATTTCATGTTTTTCCTTCTTTCTTGTGATTGAGATAATGTACTCCCCTGAAAGCAATATATAGAATGCAAAATGATATTCTACTTCACATGTTATGAAGTCGGATCAAGAACACAAATAAATACGAAGAAAACAAAAAAATTGTGAAATTTTATGTACAAAAGGCATGGAGAGTTGTTCACAGATGATGTCATCAAATTGAATACCGCCCTCTAGTGACTAGTCATTTCAAAAGGCTCTAACTTTCTTATTCCTTGCCCGATTTTGTTCAAATTTTCACTGATTTTATTCAAATCTTTTAAACTTTACAATAAAAGTAATTTAGTATGAAGGTTTTGGTTTCCTTTAAAGTCACTGAGTAGTCGGCTCTCATGGGGAATTCGACACCGTTCGGGTGTTTACCTAATAACAGGTGTTGTCAATCACCAGAGTTAGCCTTGAGTTTTATGACCATTGGACCTTATGTAATGCTTTGATTTGCCCGAAGACTCTCGAGCTCTCCGAGAGATTAGGGGGTAATTCTTGACTGGACTATGGGTTTGCTGTGTGCAAATTTGTACCCCCATTAATGGTATTTCCACCAAGTCTGGTGTCAGCGAATTATGGCCTTCTGCACATGGAAACTGGCGATCCACTCCCTTTAACTGGATCTTCCTTGCAGATACGTAGACAAAAGATTCCTGCCTAGCTGCGAACTAACGGGCCACTTTCAAAGGGAAATATACTTTTGTAATGATAATTACTTTTCGCTACCACTCGTCTGATAATACGAGCAGTACACAGTGCTTACTTTACGGGAGGCAAGCGAAAGGAAATTGAGCAAATTTTTCTGAAATATTAATCAACATTACTCGACTGGGAATGTGTGGGCACTAATCTATAACATCATAAAGAACTGTACATGAACATATTCACTTTTTATTTTCATGAGCCACAAGTAATCGGAAAAGTGTCAAATTGCAGGTTTTAGGACTGTGAATTTTTACTATTTTTACTATTTTTTGCTATCATACAATGTAAGAAAATTTCTTGACACAATTAGGCTTTTGTATTCATATTTTATCATCTGTTCGAATTTTCCCTTGTTAGTTCAAATAAAAAGTGAAATATTAAGGATATTTATTTGTGACATAAATCTCTACTCAAGCGTTCCAATGATATTGGCGGCTTCGAACCTCGGACATCAAAAGTAACAGCACACCAGTAGATTCTACACTCTTAAAAATACGTGGTAAAAAGAGTTAAAGGTGCATGGTTGACAACCAAAACGTTGTTAAAAACGACCACGTATTTGTGCAACCATAGAAAACGGCAGCTGGTTGGAATAATTTGTTGCCAGTTGGGTCTCCATCTCTAAAAACTCCTTGGTTAACCAAGGGTTCCGGAGAGAAGAATGCAGAAATTGAAACACATTTGAAAAAGAGTTCTAACATAAATAACCAAATGTATATAGATAGTACCCCTTTACCGGAGATTTTGGGAACACGAAGGCGGTCCCTCCGACCCCGGAGAGGGGAGGGGGGTATATATTTACATCACTTTGTCATAGTAGGCTAGCAACCTGTCCCGACATAATTTTCCCATTCTATCGATAAGATTTGACCGTTTAAAGTTTCATGGCCATCTAACCCATTGTCAAAAAGGTTGTCAGCCTGATGATATCCATCGTATTATCCCCTAGAGCCCCCCCCCCCACCTCATGTATAGAACGGGGTTACTGTTAAGTGACAGGCTCTCAGACTGTAGCTTTTGACGGAATTCATCAGACTAAAACATAACAAAACTAGATGGAACTTCGACTGCGCGCAGTCGAAATGATGCCTCCGTCATAGAGCAATTTTACAAACCAAAACAATTTCTCATATACATAGAAGACCCTTTGATCTTTGACCTCATGACCCTAACATCTACTCAGTTCATTGGCTTTGCAAGATGTCCCGAGTTAAATAGTAATCCATCCGTCAGTTCTAATGAGATTGCCTTCACAAGCTATTTTGCATACATAATGAGCCCATGACCTTTGACCTGATGAACTTATGACCCAAGAATCTACTCAGTTCATTGGCTTTGCAAGATACATACATGATCTAAGTTTGGGAGGAATCCATCAATCTGTTCTAATGATAATGCGAATACAAGCTATTTTTGCATACATGAGCCGAACGACCTTTGACCTTGACCTCATGACCCCAAAATCTAATCAGTTCATCGGCTCTGCAAGTAACATACATGACCTAAGTTTGGCAGGAATCCATCAATCGGTTCTTGAGATAACGCGATCACAAGCTGTTTTTGCATACATAATGAGCCCTGTAACCTTTGACCTTTGACCTCGTGACCCCAAAATCTAATCAGTTCATCGGCTCTGCAAGATACATACATGACCAAACTTTGGCAGGAATCCATCAATCGGTTCTTCAGATAACGCGATCACAAGCTGTTTTTGCATACATAATGAGACCTGTGACCTTTGACCTCGTGACCCCAAAATCTAATCAGTTCATTGGCTTTGCAAGATACATACATGACCAAAGTTTGGCAGGAATCCATCAATCGGTTCTTCAGATAACGCGATCACAAGCTGTTTTTGCATACATAATGAGCCCTGTGACCTTTGACCTCGTGACCCCAAAATCTTATCAGTTCATCGACTCTGCAAGATACATACATGACAAAAGTTTGGCAGGAATCCATCAATCGGTTCTTCAGATAACGCGATCACGAGAACGGGACGTACGGACGTACGGACGGACGGACGACCCGAAAACATAATGCCTCCGGCTACTTCGTAACGGAGGCATAACTTAATCTCTAATTACCGAAGAGCGTCCTCTTACGTCATATCTTCTGTACCTTCAAAAGCGAAATCATCAGTAATCTTTTCTATCACGCGCCTAATGACATGCAGTAGGCATATAAGTAGTACTAAAGCAGGCATGTAGCCAGAGTTTGATGTTTGGGGGGCACATACATGTAATCGATCGAGGTAAAAAAAAAAAGGGGGTCCAAAAAAATCAACCCCCCCCCCCCCCCCCCCCCACCGTGGCTACGTGCCTGTATTAAAGTAGTTTCATGGTTACTATATGCTAGCATATCATTTCTTAATACACTTGTAAAACTAAGACTGAGTCCATT
This sequence comes from Strongylocentrotus droebachiensis, assembly GCA_035222895.1. Lineage (NCBI taxonomy): Eukaryota > Metazoa > Echinodermata > Echinoidea > Camarodonta > Strongylocentrotidae > Strongylocentrotus > Strongylocentrotus droebachiensis. Next base: position 90,945 of record JAVYIG010002662.1, on the reverse strand, counting down.
ACATATCAGTATAATCTATTAAGTGTCTACTTCGAGCTCTTAAATACATTCAATCTAAATTTGAAGTTTGATCATATTCAACGTATGACTAAAATAAAATATCTGTCTTGAAATATAATGACCATTACTCTCATATTATTCACAGCTTTTATTTTAACATGTGTGAAACTTATGGTCATAACCTATTATCAGTAATCATAGCACATGTCTATTTAAGTATCGAAATGAGGGTGAGTTCCATGCCGATTACTAACAGGTTTAATCTGACTCATAAGAGAGCATATGCATGTTTGTAATTAAGCAACCAGGGAACCGATGGTTTTAAGTCCTCTCCGAGAGACCTGGCTATAAGGATTAATGCCACACCTAAGGACACTAGCGCATCTATAGTTTCGAACCCGGGACATCCCGGTCACGGGACCACTGTTCTACCACTGAGTAAAGTAACTAACTGATCTTTATTTTAATTATTTTTTTTGGAAGAAAAAACGATTTACGCCTTGTCCTTGAGGTATAACAGTCAGCGTTAGCAACTGTACCATAATGTTATCTTTGAAATATTCAGTCCGTCGCACAAAGCCCAACCCCAACAGCTTCCCATGAACAAGAACTTTCCAGTAATTGACCGTACCAACCCTTGAAATATGACAAAACAATGACAGTTTACAACAATAGAATCTGACAACTAAAAGTGAAAACTCAAATCACTGTAGACATTATCTTTGTTATGGTTAAGATAACAGTGGAAAATAAGAGTCATTTCTGACAAATATCGTGGAAGTTCGAGGAGGTCGAAGGGGTTTGGGCGCTCAATTTTAATATTGTTTAAAAAAAAATCATCTTAAATGTCTATCACTATTATGAAGGCAGCCATTCTATGGAGTATGGATGAAGCAAGTCCGGGGAAAATATCGAAAACCTTACAGCGTTTATTTTCATTTGTATGACAAGAGAGGCCTTAAAGTCTAGATTTTAAAAAGGAAAAGAAAGGATATGCTCACCCTTGTCTAACGGTTTAACTATTTCCCGTCTCTAATATTTTCCGTTTTCCTAACGGTTAAACTATGATTTTAATTAGAGAACAAAGAATGGGGGAGTAGGGGACCAATTCTTACAATGTTTAGGAAAACAGACCGAGGGAATTGTGGAAAGGAAAACATAGGAGAACATCTGTGAACTATCTCAGAAACACTTGTAATTTAAGAAGTATTGTTAAAAAAATAGTATGACAAAAGAAAGAATTGATATATGTTTTATTTGAATGTGACATCTAAAAGAATGAAACAAAGGCCTTTAATTCAACCAGTCCACCTTTCATTCTAGAGTTATGAAGAAGAAAAAAACGAAAAAAGCATCAAATTTATAAAGGGTATAAATAATTTAGTTGTTAACTGTACAGTGTATATATATATTTTTTAAATATCTGCCAATTACCCCTCCCCCACTCTTAGCAAAATTGAAACTCATGCTACACCAACAACGTTGTGACCTTCACACTGTGTTGGTGTATTTCATCGGAGAATATGCTACTCCATGATTGGATAGTCCAAGAAAGAAACGATGACGTATCAGTTCTGAAAACAATGACAATTTGGAACCAACAGTGCCTCTGTCTTCTCATTGTAACTCTACTCAGAAGGTGTCATAGGGCGCAGGCTCATATTTTAGGGAGTGCACTGTTCTAGAAAGTTTCCCCGACTGCTTGAACGTCTGTTTTTGGAAAAGTCACGTCATTTTCTAAGTATTGCTTGGGGAATTTAAACAAAGCGATCAAACTCATAAAAGGAAGACATCGCTCTGATTAAATCAGACTTTGTTTGGTGAACAATCCGAGCTGGAACAAGAAAGACTTTTGTGATTTGTGAGCATCACTTATTGAGAATCCTGACACGAACTTTAAAATTGATGTGCTGAAATCTTGTGCTAAGATTGCAAAGTGACAGAGATTGACCACGGCCACGATTTGTAATTGTGATTTTGAAGGAACGTTGTTTGACACAAAGATGGCATCTGCACGAGACTGTGGCACCTCGTCCGGTGTAAACTTCAGCACTTCGACTGAAGCCCAGACCGGCACGAACATCTCCGAAACCAGCACGAACACCGCTTCGCTCAACCTCCGAGATTCGACATCACAGATGGACGGCCCGACGATGATGAACACCATGGCTCAGGCGAAACCAATGACGGACACGGCGATGGCTGGCGTCGGTCCGACCACCGAAGAGGCGTCGACACTAATTTCCTCCAACGGGAAGGATTTCTCAACGCAGTCGAACATGGCGATGGAGGGGAGCGACTTCGGAGTGGGCACTAACACGACGTTGGTGAAAACGGCTGGGATAATGACGTCGCCGACTCAAAAAACGAACGCGACATCGCAGTTCCATTCGACCACGACTTCTTCATCGACGATGTCGGCTCCTCGTATGCAGGATCTTGGTACGTCGCCGCCAATGACCGGGAGTTCGACCAGGCAGACGCAGTATGAGTCTACTACCATCAGCAAGGCGATCAACACGAGAGAGTAACAGGATAAAGTTCGACGTAAAATGTTATTCTGATTATTAAATATATGTTTCGTTGAGGGAAGGAATGGGGTATAAGGAGCACGATATTTTGTAAATACATATAAGTATCCATAAACACATTTTAATCGTGGTGAAAGACAAGACGTATCAGTCTAAAATATTGTTAATTTATGTCCATATAATAGCATGTCATGTCATTTAGCATGTCCTAGTACATAAATTGACTTAAAATATTAGTATGCGTCTTAATACTTCGTTGAATAATTGTTAACGTGCATTTGTTTTGTACTTTGTTGTATATTTGATGTTGATGTTGATTTGATTAGCTTTATGTAACATGGTCATCCTTCCATCTTCACGAGGGGGGGGGGGGGGGGGGGCATTTATTGCTCTTAATTAAAACGAGATTATTTTGGGTGAAAACCTTGATCTTTCAGTTAAATGTAGGCGTTACTACTGCAGCTAGAAGGGATTAGACCACACAGCGAGCCAGCGAGGTCACTGTGACAGGTGGCTATCTCATTAACTCAGCTCTCATTTAACATAAGAAAAAGAGGATCATGGGGGACCAACAGGCACCGATTTGGGAAGTTTTCTATATAGAGGGAGCAAGTAGCTACAAGTAGGACAGTGTGCCTTTAAAACCAAATTATCGTACATGTGTTTTGTTGTATTATAGCATACATTTGTTTTTGTCTGAATCGCATTTGACCTGATATAGAAACACTTGAACGACTCACATGCTTCACTGTGCATCTCACAATAGACCTTTTTTTTTATCAATAAACGGCCGATGACCATTTTAATCCATTAATTAAGAGCATAAGTGATAGCGATACAATATACATATTACATAATGTTATTTAAAATATTCAATGTCATCAATAATTTCGTTTTGTTTTGTTCTATTTTCTCTTTTACCATGTATCAAAATTAATTGCAGATGGACTTCATTTTATTACCTAGGTAGTTGTATGCCGTTAACAAAAACACATTATACGCATTTTCTTTTATTTAAAAATCCTTTTCAAAGATGATATTTTGCAAAGAATTTGTACAGCCTGACATAAACCTAATTAAAAGCATTCAAATGAAAAAGACCAATTATTTTGTGGCAATGAAGACATTTTATTTTTTTCCTCCACGTTTTGACCAAAGAGAGGTTAGAACAAAATATAGAACCTTGGGTGGTGATCACACAAAAGGAGACTGTGAAAAGGTATATTGGTTTAGTCGTTCTGGTTTGCTATTGCAAGAAATTCTCGTTCTCATTATCGAACCACTTCCATCGTGCAGCTAGTACTATACAAAATGATAGCTCCAAAATATGGTCCGAAAGGCTTCCATTTTTTTTTTAATGTATATAATCCAGTAGTTAAAAGTAAGAATGATATATATTTCAAGGGATGGGGAAGTCGGATTGAAATATATCAATTCGATTTTTGCACCTTTTCTCCGATACCAATTACTATCATGGCATGTCTACATCAAGCTTGTCTGGATTTTTCAGCATTCTAGCAATTAATTACCTTTACTGAAGTGATTATATTTATTGTAAGAAAAATATAGTATTGTTTTGTCCTCTCTTTCTTCATCGTCGCTGTACATGTATATTTAATTTCCATTGTAAAAAAACTGTAGCATACATATGGATATGAAAAATGTTTTTTTTTCTTCAAATAAAGTTGTAATTTTTATTCTATTCATTGATTGTTTTTGTTGTACTATTTCATATTCAAGTGATTGACTGGATATATGTTTTGGTATATTCATAATGGTTTATGCCCTTTAAATGACCCATTTCATATAATTTATCAATTTAGTACTACTACTAGGCACTAATAAACGAGCCTTTATTGCGGTATGGATGTTTGATGATTAGGCGAGGGGCGGGGGGAAAAGAGTGAGAAATAGAACTGAATCAGACATAAGAAGTCAATGGAGAGAGAGAGAGAGAGAGAATGAGAGAGGGGGACAAAGGGGGACGGGGAGATTTAGAAAGGGCAAGAATGAAAACTGCAGGAGAATGAAAGAGAAATATGGAAAATATAATAAAAGTATGTGATCATACCAAGCGCGAGTAGCAGCTTATGTGCAAGCCCAATGGAATGAGAAAGATAAACGGAGAGGGGGGGGGGGGGGGGCATTGTAGGCAAGGAAAGGGAGTGAGGAAAAGGGGAGATATAAAGATGAAAAACGATGAGACCTGTGAAACAGGAAATGCATGGACATTAGAAGAGTATGGATAAAAAGAGTGATGTAAAAGAGGGAGACAGCTAGAAAGTCCCAGATCAAGGGACATTTAAAGGCACATCTAAACCACTCTTTCTTAAAGAAATATTATATATCCCCTTTAGCATAATTATATAATTATTGTTTTAATAACTTTGTGTCAATATTCACATTTGATAACAAAAATGTGTGACCAACAGACCAAGTATCCAATACCTTTGATGGAAGAACAAATTACTTTGCCATAATACATCAGGAAATCAGACAAGCAATCAACACATACGGAAAGCAATCAATTAATTAACCTACCAGACCATCATTCAGAGACATCAACCATCAACCAATCAATAACACACAAGCAAACAATCATGTTTAAATGTTCATATAAGACTAGTCATGCAGTATTCATCTTACTTGCCAGTTGCCACCTGAAATCTTCTTTTCCAGTCTCCATAGCAACTCTTTGAACTCTTTTTCTTGTACATTCATGTGGAATTCACACGGCTGAAATAGTGCATAAGGAAATATAGAAATGTATTATTAAATTTCAAGAAAAATTACACATTTAATATCATCTGTCTTTCTTCTTCACAATTTACTATTTCATATTCATACATGTAATAGAGCTGAAGATGTACATAATCATGTGCATGTGGTTATCAGACTAACAACCTACACTGTATACAAATAAAAATACATGTTCTTCACAAAGACTTAATACTTCCATATTACACGAAGGTCTCTCAAGATAATGGTCAGATTATTAAACACATTTTCCACAAAGACACTTTCAGTTACTGAAAATATGCAATAAAAAGGAAGAAAATAGTATCTAGTATAATGTACTATACTCTACATTTACTTTTTTTCATTTCACATGTTCGGAAGAAATAAAAATGCATAGTAGACCTTCTAACATATTTCTCAACATGCTACAACTGATTGATACAAAAACATGTACATTAGCAAATTCAAGTTTTGAAAGCCATCACTGTAAAACAAAGATTACACGTAATGTATCTCAAATTTTGTTTTGTATTTCACATTTGATATTCACACTTGAATAATAAGGTAGAAACCATAGAATTATTGGTAGATTTTGTCATTAGGCATATAAAGAAATCAGGAGAAAGAAAAAACAATCACTGCTGAACTATTGTCTGTCTTGGTTTTGTGATTGTTACAGATACATGTATTCCAACGTGTAGTCAGTCTGCATTTCAAGTACAACTACATGTGATCTTTTTTGCATCATCTTTATGGAAGAGATGTGATCACTGCTTAAAACTCATGAAACAGTCGAGAGCATCCATTAACATTCTTTTGGATATTCAAAATTTTAAATGTCTTACTACAAAAGTCTGGAGAAAAGCATATGACATCACTTTGGAGTTAAGTCCCCAATGTAATTAGTTTTTTATATTTTTTATCCAAAGATATTTAAAATGAAACAAGCTCATGAAAACTATGGATGGTGAATTACCCTTGCTCTCTTCTTAACTTTATACTCAGCATCTTTTCACAAATCAAGATGCGAATTTATACAGAGTAGATCTGATACTTTTACATTAAATAAGTGTGGAGCATCACTGTTTTATGTGAACAGTTGAACAAAATGACATTGATGTACATTTTTTCTCTCCCAGGCACGTCCTATCACAAGATTCCAACAGGCCACATTACGTCATTAGTTGAATTCTCCCACTAAAAATTGAAGATTTGAACGTGCTGAAATACCGTCTTACCAATGAGAATGGAAACATTTTTCATGCTTTTTGATTCGAATGGTTTCCAGATTTAAGAGTAGTCACTCTGCCTCTGTCTTGAGATGTTCTTGTAGATCAAAATAATCATGCAAATCCTGTAGTTCTAACGTTGATCATGTTTAGTTATATGTCTTTGCGGCCCATGGGATCGCTGATCTCCGAACTAGCAGAGGGAGAATAAGATGATGATGGTGGGATTCGGGAAGATGAAGAGTGAATTATACCAGCTGTCACTGATTGGAAGAGATGTATAATTTCTTGTAAATGATTTCTGACATGGCTAAGACACTGTTCCTCAGACTTTTTGTGAGAGCATTGCAAGTTTACAAGTCAACAAAACATTTTTATCACCATCTCTTTCCTTACTAAGTAAACACAATCCTCCTCTGATGACTGTTGACTAGTTTGAGAAGTAGACCAGGCCATGTCCATGTAGACCATCGATCAAGGCAACATAATCATGGACATTAGAGTCTCTGAAACTCTACAGAGATTGAGATACAATTTGTCTCTGTACATCGTGATTAAATTCATGTTTGTCCAGGATTCAGGATTAAAGTATTTGACCATGCAATCTACAAGTCAAGTGCAAGCATGATGAGCCATGATGAGCCTGGCAATCAATGTCATCAGCATGATCAGGTCTGCAACTCCGCATCCTTCTTTCTGGACTGTACTCTGCAGTTACATGGATAGGTCTTCAGAGAAAAGAGTCTCAACAAATGGTCATTCGCCACCTCTAAATTCTCCAATCCGACTTGAAGTGGATGGAACAGGTCTGGGATCAAACCCAATCCGTGCCCGAATTCTCTCATCTCGGGTTTTCGTGTCCACAACCTCACCAGCGGGAACTACAGTTTCTTGGTGGGCCGCTGCCCCGTTGGATGTGCCTGCTTGTCCGTTCTTCTCCGAAGTGTTCAAGCCCACAACTTGTTCAGCTATCCGTTTCTGTTCTAGCTCCTTCTTTATATTATCGAACTCCTCAAGATCTTCCAACTTCAACACTATACGGGTGGGTCCTCGTTTGATCATGTTTGCAGTTTATATTTATTGAAGGCTGCGGAAGGGTCACAGTTAATTAAGTTTCTAATTTTATTTCACTCAACTGGAAATTCGCGCGTGTAATCTTGCACAAGAACTGAATAAATCGACTAGACTTTGTAGAATATCATACGTATGGTGTCGTTAATGGGTTGTTCTTCTTCAGTAAGTGGCAATATCTTGTTATGATACGCGACAAAAATGATGCAACCAGTGAAAGGAGAGACGTGTTAAGTTGTAAAAGAACTTTTATGAGTTACATTCCCACAGGTATTTTTCACCCTATTCGAGCATTGCTTCTTCTTAGACTTTTGTAGCCAAAAGGGAAAAAGTTGAAAGAAATCCGGTCTTGAGGCGACAGTTCTGTCTCTGTCCCGCCTTTGTGGAATGCACTCCCTTCATCCATTACAACTATTCCATAATAATCTAAAGACCTACCCTATGAAGGAAATATTTGATTAGTTCTCATGAACATACTTGTTTTCATTTCGATTTCTTACTGAATCTGTAATTTGCTTTTATCATTTTAATTAAAATGTATTATTAGGCTATAGTTTGTTAACTTTAATTTGTTAATGGTTTGTATTTGAAATGTAAGTAGTAAATCTTTTTTGTGTGCGCCTTGAGTGCTATTATATAGGCAGATATGTGCGCTATACAAATCTTAAATTATTATTATTATTATTATTATTATTACAAACCCGGCTGATTTTGGAATACTGGCATAGTAAATTTAAAAAAAAACGAATAAAAAAAACTAATGGAAATTGTGAGACATACACAATCGAGGATTTTCAAACGTATAGAGGCCTATGTCCCTTTCCCTTATATTAAGCTGGGCCAAAGTCCCTGACATAACTGGGCACAATTTTTGCACTTATCACTTATTTTACTTTTGCTTCTTCTTTTCTTTTACCGGCCCCCGCTTTTTGTCTTTCTTTTTATCGTGTATTTCCTCAGGATTATTCAAAAATCCTAATGGACCCTATTTCTCAATTGGTGCTATCAAATTTCCAACCCTTTACGCGCCTATTTTCTTATCACCAGTGAGTTTGAAACTAGATCCTTTTTCCAGAGGCGGAGGAGCGACTTCCAAAGTGTGTGTGTGTGTGGGGGGGGGGGGCACCAACAAAAAAGGGCACTTTCTGGAAAAAAAGGCACCTTCCAAGGGAAATCTCAAAGCGAAAATATACAATTTTTTAGACATTGGTTTATACCCCTACATTGTAATTACTTTATCGGGGATGATTTCAATATTTGTTTCTCTTTATACAATAAGATATTGCTTAAGCATCATACTTTGCATTTGGGTGTGATGGGCTATAAATTCATTGGCGAGCGAGCAAAGCGAGCGAGGAGTTTTTGTGAGTTGCAGAGCGAAACATTACATCTTATAAAGAGGAAAAAACCCAATCCTGGCACTCACCAGGGACAAAAAAAAAAAAACAACACTTGTGAGAATAGAAAATGGGCATTTGTCGACGGAAAAGAGGCACCCATCAGATTTTGATAGGGGCATTTATAAGAAACGAAAAGGGCATTTATGAAAAAGGGATACAGTGTAGGTTCCTTATTATAAAGGAAAAGGGGCACGTATCATTGTTAAAAGGGCAATTATCAGAGGTGAAAGGGGTGCTTATTAAAAGTAAAAATGGGCGCTTCTGGCGTACCTAAAAAAGGGCACTTACTAGAGATTAAAAAGGGCACTTATGACAATGGACACTTATCGCAAAGAAAAATGGGAACTTGTCGAAGGAAAAGGGGTACGTGTCAAAATGAACTTGGAGCACTTAACAGAGGTGGAAACCCGGTTTACCACTCCGGGAACGGAGGGCCCGCATTCATGTTCCCAAAATCTCCAGTAAACGGGTACTTTTCATGCATCAACGTCCGGTTCGTAATAGGCCTACAAACAAAAGGGGAGGGGGGGGTGCTTTCAAAGGGAGGGTACATGCTTACGCGTACTCTAAATAACACTGAGTGCGTGGGGGGGCGGGGTGAAAAGGGGAAGGGGAAGGGGCACTTAAAATGGATAGGGGCACTTGTCAAAGTAAAAGGGGTACTTTTCCTATGTAAAAATGTGCTCTTCTCACAAATTTAAATGGGTACTTTTCCTATGTAAAAAGGGGCACTTTTTGGGTACTTGAAAAAGTGGGGGGGGGGAGGGCACTATGCACTCTGCAGTTTTCCTGATTTTTGCTATTTTTGTATGTATACGCACGTTACGGCGCCTGGTGATGAAGAAAACAAAAGGTTTTACCGGTAAGCGTTTACGTGTATATACGCGGAAGAATGTGTGAGAGTGACGGCCGATTGATTCTTTCTTTTTTCTTCGATTATTAAAACATTTACAAGATACCATAGTACATTTCCGTTGACTTTCAGTCGACACGCTCAAGAAAAGACTTGCTTTGATTTTGGTATGATAATAGCTTGAAATTTTAGCTTAATATAAATTTGGTGTCTCTGTTTTCAAGTGATAATTGATTATACAGTATATAGTTGTACCTGAATTAGATTTATTTGAATTATAACTCTCTTATTATATGTAATAATGGGTTTGAATGTTGTCATGGTTTTTAAGCCCAGTCCGATGTACTTAATTTTGTGTAAAGTTGACAACATCAATTTTTCGGAAGGACCGTATGATTATGTGATTGAGGCGGGGGTACGGGTGAGGGGGGGGGGGGGGGGGGGGGGGGGGGGGAGGGATGCGCTAGTTCAGAAGTCTATCCAAAATTTGACCAGTAACTCCGCGGCGTGGAGATACCCGTAGATCTACTAAAACATACCCCAAATTAAGTGAATATTTATCAAATGTCCAAATAAAGCAAAGGTCATGATTTAAAAGTCGATAGTCTAATGTTTGTTACCTTTTTTTTCTTATCTTTTCAGAGCATTTTTCCTAAAAACTAAGACTTATAATGTTCTATGCACTTTCTCACAGGATTCACGCTTGTGTTAAGTTAGTGACTGCAATCTTAGTTTAAGAAAATGGACACGAAACAGGTCTAGATCTATATGCTTTATCAAACTTTAAGTAATTAGGTCTATACTTGAAGCCCAACACACATCAAGGTAAATCAAGGTTAATCAAGGTAACAACTAAAAAACATATCAACTTTTAAATTGTGACCTTTATTTGGACATTTGATGAATATCTACTTCATTTTGGCCTTTGGGTATGTTCTAGGGTATCTCCACGCCGGAGTTACGGGTCAAAGTTTGAATATACTTCTGAACTAGCGCCGGGGGGGGGGGGGGGGGGGGGGGGGGTTACCAGTGTTGCTTTGCCGTACCGTCACTCCCTCCCCCCCCCCCCCCCCCCCCCTCCCCCTGCGCTATTTCAGAAGTCTATCGGAATTTGATATATTTGTTCAAGTCACATTCCAACTTTTATTTCCATTTCAGAACTCTACTGGGTAGATATATATTATTTTGTCTTCCAAGCTATAATGCACACCTTGTTCATTCTTTTCAGCAGTCAGAGAACTTGAGGTAGGATGTCGGTTGATTTCAAGGTAGCTCGTAAGGCATGGCGATCTCTGAGTGGCTTGTTTGCAGTCTACAAGCCAGAAGGACTTTCACCTCAGAAAGTCAAGCATATTGTCAAGATGACTCTCCTTGAAGGTAAGAAACAAGAAATGATCACAAATTCCTGGTTTTCTCAAAAATGTTGGTCCCTGATGTAAATAATCATAAAGGTTGATACAATTGTGTCAAATTTGAAGTCTCGCCCTTCAGATATTTGCATATATTATCCTTAAGGATGAGCAAGCAAGAAGAGGTTTAAGTTAACATCGGTAGCGTAGATAAAGACGTGTCCGGAATGCAAAATTTTTAATAGTGATGTTTGTTGATTAAAAGTTCTTTTTTTATTTTTCTTAACGAAAGCATGGCTGACATTAAGCTTCATTAGGATGATGTAGCATAAATCAGCTCCATATCCTTAGTTCCTAACAATGTGGTTCTACAACTTCTACTACTATGTGATAAAATTTAATGATTTTCAAAATGATGCAGTTTGCATTGAGGGTGTGTCTTTTTGTTCCACTACATTTTGCTAAGCGGCCTTAGTCTGATTTTAAATCATCCTCCCTTACAAGTTCTATAAATCTGTTATGAAATAAATGACTGCTGCACTGATCAATCTATCTTTATGATATTTTCCCAAAGATTATTTGAAACGCTTGATACTAAATTGTTCAAAATCTTTTCAGCGTCAGAAAGGCATTAACTCTGTGCAAAGTAATAACACTCTTCTGGCTCAAAACAGGCGAAATATATTGACATTGCAGGGCTTAAATTAATCCAAGGCCACCAAGACCACCAAGACCATGACCGTGGATGCCCTTTTGATTGGCCTCAATGCCCCTCTCATTGGCCTTGGAGATTTTGTATGCCTTTTCCAATTCTTCCTATTTGTGCTGTAATATAGGAATGTGCCCTACAGAAAAGTGGCCTTGCCCTAAAAATATTGAAATTTAAGGCCTGACATTGAAATTAATTGCTTGTATATACATGTATCTTGGCTGAAATACTTTTCCCCCATTTTGGAGATGCCTAAACATGCATTGTCCATGGGTTTAATCCTATTCTTGCTTTCATTAAGTGACGAAACTGCTTTCCCATTGGCACCCAATGAAACTTACATTCTACCATCTCTCATGAATAACATTACAGAGCTGAATGCGCTCAAGCAGAGACCTCAGAACACCCTGGTGAAGATTGTCCCAGAGACTGATTCTCGAGTCACTGCCATCAACCCCGGTGCCTTGAAGGCCATGAAGGTACCCAGCTTCACAGACCACCCCCTGGTGAGAGGACCTGCCTACAGGGACATCGCTGTATCTGTGGTGTCCATGGGGTTGGACACCAAGTCTTGTGGTGTGATGGGTAAGAGGACGTTAGCCTAAAACCTGAAAGTTTTGAAACGTGCAACTCTTGCTTTCTTCTTCTTCTTCTTTGGTGTAGTCTGCTTCCTTCAATGTTGAAGATTCTTTCAAAACGTTGGTGTTGTTTGTGTCACAAGGATATCAGCAATAGTGGCTTTTGTTTCATGACACTTTTGCAAGTTGCAACTATTTGTTGTTGTGATTGTGTTATTTCTAAGCAGGAACTTTCGCAAATCGGGTCCTCTCGCAAACTTTACTGAAGTTTCTTGCTCGCAAATGTTTCTGTTTATAGAGTAGGTTGAATTTCTTTGTAAAGGAGAGTCAGGCCTTAAGAACTGTATGCACTTCTCATAATGAGTAGAATTAAATCTGGTACACCTGCTGCAAATTCAAATACAGGGAGGACCTAAACCTAAGGGCCATAGTGAAACTCTTTACTCCTCCCAGGCATCAGGTTGATGGACAATGATAATAATGATGATGAGAAGGAGGATGATGCTAATGATGATGCTGATGATGATGCTAATGAAGATAAAATGATGATGTTGACATGATGATGATGTTAATGTCATGATGAGGATAATGATGAGAACTGAGACAAGTATGGAATTGGAAAGAAGCTCCATGTATGCAATGTTCTGCAGAATAGGGGTGAAGCAAAACATGCTACAGTCCTACGTTATACATTTTGACATTAAGTGCTACTGCCTGCATGCAAAATGTTGCCTTCTACCCAACATTCATCTTTCAATGTTTAATATCTGTCTTTGAATTTAGTTTTAGCTGTACGTGATGGCAAGAAACTTGTAAGTCAGTATCAGGCGGCAAGACTACCACGACAGTACACCATAAGAGGGCGCTTTGGTGTGGCGACGGACACACATGACAGCCAAGGCAAGGTCTGGCAGAAAACAACATATGGTGAGACACTGATTGACTTTTATCTTGGCCCATTTGAAGAAAATAGTTGTGGCCAAGTGCATCACTCAAGCAATTACAGAACATGATCTACGGTAGTCTTCATTGTATATTTTAAAGCCTGTCTGTCCTAGTTTGTCCAGGAGGGATTAGACCACCCAGCAAGGTCACTGAAAGGTGGCTATCTCATCATCTCAGCTCTCAATTAACATAAGAAAAAGAGGATCATGGGGGACCAACGGGCACCGCTTAGGCATTGTTTTCTACATAGAGGGAGCAAGTAGCTTCAAGTAGTGCAGTGGGGCTTAAAAGGTATTGTTTTTCTAGTCAAGATTATGACAGCTTAAGAAGGGAGGAGAGATGTGAGTTTGGCTTTTTGTTGTTTCTTTCTTCCCCCTATGAATTCATCTTGTTCAAAACATGCTGGTGTCTTCCAAGTAGTAAAGCTAAGTGTTTATACCAAATTTAAGTAATCCAATGTAATTGAACATGCAAGTAAAATCCCCAACGATATCCCATATGTATAAAGGAACAGCATGCACGGAGATTGGGGCCCTGTCTTACAAAGAGTTGATATCAATCGCAAATTATGTGCGATTGATGTCGATTTTAACTATTTACATAATAGATAGGAGACTGCAAACTTGCGATTGATTTGAATCAATCGTAACTCTTCATAAGACGGGGCCCTGGTTATTTTAAAGTGGTCACCCAGAAGATTCTGTGTATTACCTTGAACAGCCAGCCCTATGAGTGACTCTCAGCATATTGAATTTGATGTGTAATCCCTAACCCTGGCGGGTGGCACAATATGTTAGAAGCTGCAGGATGATGCATCTGGGGGGTGTTTCACAAAGATCCTAAGTCAGACTTAACTCTAAGTTGGACTTAAAGTTAAAGACCAGTTCGGTTCATGCGGTTGCATTGTGAAAGAAACGTTGTGGAATCGATCAGAAAAGGTTGATCATCTAGTATATAAGTATAGGTGTGTAATGCAAGGTTCTGGAATCATCAAAATGATAAGAAATTTGGCGCAGTCTTGGTAAAGTTACAAGCACTGTACACAGAAAGAAGTATATGGGACTACGCGACACATGCGTGATATCTATCAGGTCCAAATAGATATAATAATATACCAAATATATCAATTAGTAGGCGGTTTCCCGGCAAAATTTGTATCATCACGTATAACTCAAAGCATATTCTTTCACATGATTGGTAATAAGAGCTTCCATTTCATTTTTTGAGAAGGGGGCGTTACCAAAACTGGTCTTTACCTTTAAACTTTATGTAGAGCCATTTGTAGCCTTAAAATATAATACTGGTATATTAAAAAGCAAAAAGTCTTGTGTTTTTGATTTTCATAAATTCCACATCAAGAACATTAAATAGAAATTGACAATAGAAAATATGAATGATTTGAATCAAAATTTAATGCCTTTTAAAATATCTTTTACAAAATATTTTCAAAGATGCTAACAGCTTTGCATAAGGGTTAGGTCCAACTTAGAGTTAAGTTTGACTTAGGATCTTTGTGAAACACCCCCCTGATTTTTTCTTCTTTATACTGCCCCTTTTAATGTCACCCAAGGGTATTGCCCCAAAGCATGCAGCTATTTGTCTTTCTACATTGTTGTTGTTCTTCTTCTTTGATGTAAATACTGGAATTCACTGTCTGGTGAATGTACGGTTTGTTTAAGGTACCATTCAGGCATATGTACAGTATCTCAATAAAACTGATCTACAACAGGGAACTATTTGTGCAGCTAAAAGCAATGTCCATACATGTACTTTAAAGGGATCGTTTTTTAAATCTGAGATGCATGGCCCTACGTGTTCTCAGTGTCTGTGATATGGTGTTATATTGAAGCCCTAAAAAAATTGCGCTTCAAAATATCAAGAAATGCCTCAAAAGAGTAAAAACCTTTGAGTGACCAGTTTTACCATACCGGGTACTCATTTTCCCCAATAGACTGTAGTGTTATGAAAACCGTTTGGCAAATGCAAAATTTGATAATCAGACAGGCGATCGGCTTGGAAAAGTCATGGGGTTCCTGACTGACCCAAAGATTTATAATTATCATTGCAGCATGAGCTAAATTAAGGATTTTCTTAAAAGATCTAAGACAAAGTTACTGGATCCCTTTAACAGAGGTGTACCTTGCTGATCTCTTGCTTGAAACTTCTCTATCTCATGACTGAGTTTATCTTATTCCCTCTTCTTCCGATAGATCATATCACCATGGAGAAGCTGGATCGCATCACTTCTAACATCCACCGCAGCTTCCAACGAGAACTGATCCGCCAGTCGGGCGTAGACATCCAAAGCCAGGAGGCCTATGAGCTGGCAGTGAGGGGGCTGTTACATCCTGTAGGACGGACAAACCCTCTCCTGACAGACATCACTTGTACCATGTTTGAGCCTCCAGAATTTGAATTGGGTAAGTCTCTGAAGAAAAGTTATGGTTACAAGTATGAGCATCGTTCTTGGAGGTTCCTCACAATCCTGGTGATCATGTACCAAGTGTGTGGGATTTCTGGAAGAGAAGTACTAAGCGCATTTTATACAGATTTTCGAAGTTACTTGTCTTTTAAAAAAAAAATTATTATATATTCTTTTGCTCTTGAAATCAAGTAATGTTCAATTTTGTATATATATATTTTTTTTAGCCAAGGATAAAGTGATATTGGATATCAGGGGTAGTGATTTGGGAGAATGGGGGACATGTTTCCCCTCCCCGATATAACCCCCCGCCCCCTCGATCACTATCTTGGCTATTTAAAACATCTTTGAATTTCGGTTTCCATCAGGTGTGACAAGAAATAGCTGCCTTTTGATAAAATGCTGTGTATTCACCACATGGTATTTTTCAAAAGATGAAAGCACTCATGATATACTTCTTTTGCTCATTTTTTTCTTCAGAGCTTACCAGCTACGCAGACACAGCTCAATACCTCCGGAAGGTCATTCATGATATTGGTCAAGAACTCAAATCCTCCGCCATCGCTACGCAAGTGAGACGGACACATGACGGACCGTTCAACATCGAGCATGCCCTGCTCAAGAAACACTGGAAGCTGAATCACATTGGTGCAGCCATCGAGGAATGTCGGCCGCTGGTTAGACCGTCAGAGCTGGTTCCACTCAGTCAGAGCAGGGAGGCTGTCAGGGTGATGGAGGAGGTGGACCAGAGGTGGAACCAGGTTCACCAGGATTGACAAGAAGATATTGAAAACCACAAGACTATGGCATTAAAGACATCGTTTAACAATGTGAAATCTGAGATGCATGACCTGTCGTGTTGACCTGTTATCAGTGCCTGTGATATGGTGTAATATTGAAGCCCTAAAACAAAATTGCGCTTCAAAATGATCAAGAAGTTCCTCAAAAAAGTAAAAAAACTTTGAGTGACCGGTTTTACCATACTCGTTTTCCCCAATAAACTGTAGTGTTATGAAAACCGTTAGGAAAACGCAAAATTTGGTTTCGATTTTCAATCATAACTATCTTGATAATCAGACAGGCGATTGGCTTGTAAAAGTCATGGGGTTCCTGACTGACCTAAGGGTTTATAATTATCATTGCAGCATGAGCTAAATCCAGGATTTTATTTCAGAATCTGAGACAAAGTTACTGGATCCCTTTAATGCCACCATAGTAGGGAAAGGAGTTTGTGGGCACTTAGAGGTGAGCAGCCAGAGGACTTATGGCTTGAAGGGCTGGTAGGTTTAATAGTTTAAAACACCTCCAGTTTAAACACCCACACCTCCAGTTTAAACACCTTTACGGCGTCTTTTGGAGGAATACTACCAAGTACCAAGATTATCAAGAGTTGCAATCACCAGATCCAAACAGGACTGAACAGACGGTATCATTGAAGGTCCATGTAAAGCCAATACATTCTTGGAGATCAACCAGAGGACCTACAGCTTAGTTCATATTAAAGTCAACTAGGGGACCAAAAGACTAGCATTCACCTGATCGAAACAGGCAGTTTTATTGTAGAGCTGACACTGTCTTGGAGATCAGCTAGGAAAACGAATGGCTTTCAGTGCCATTTAAGATGCTAGGTAGATGAGGATAATCTCATTACCTACCATAAGTCAAGCATTTATCTTGTTGTAACAATAAATTTGGTGTTTATTTTAACATGAGTTTCCAAGAGGCGTTGAATGCCTGGAGATAAATATAGTTATCAGGGCAGCGCTTCATGAAACCGTCATAAGTACAAGTTCACCAACATCCAATTGAAACGCATGTTAAACTTAATACACGCATTTCAACGGGATGTCGGTGAACTTGTACTTATGACAGTTTCGTGAGACGCTGCCCTGGACTCCCATGAATTTAAGTCCTATCCAAGAGACCAGATAATGGAAGATGAATGCATTACTCCAAGACTCTACCAGTCACTAGGAGTGATTTAGTATGGTTAAGACTATAGCATGTGTTGTTCATTTTAACCTTCAATGTGAATAAAGCATATACCGCTTGTAGACGAGGATTCATGGGTACCTACACATAACATGTGGAAATTTGAATAACCCAGCGATTTACGATCGACGAAATTCCAAAGTACCCCAATGCTCATCTAAATTGATCTGAAATGTTAGAACAAGTCTTTATCTTTCTTCCTCCATCTCTTTCTTCCTCCCCTCTCTCTCTTTCTTGTTTTCCCAGACACACACTCTCTGCCCCTTTCTATTCCTTTCTTTCTCAACCTCTTTCTTTTTATCATCCTTTCCCATTTCTATGTTATAGTTCACTTTCTGCTCCGTCACAAACTCCATCATAGTTCCACCCTCTTTCAAGCAAACAATATGCAATTGAGATGAACATTGTTTTATATAACCAGAATAAATCTTACATATTTATGCAAATCATATTTTTTGTGAAATAATCATTTTATTGCAGTTCCCAATGTTCATAACTATCAATAAATATATCAATTTGAATTACAATGCAGTACTAGATATTTACTACAAAATGCAGCCTAATTACAAGAAAATTACAGCAAAGGTGACAATGTACATGAGTGGCTTTGGTGAAATGTACTTGCATATTTTTATGAGAAAATTACAGTGTAATAGTAAAACAATTAGATTTGTAAAATTTTCACTGGCATACCATAAATGAAAATGAAATGATGGGTGCAAATGATGACAACCATTAAAAAATCAATCAGAGAAAATTAGAACACACCCTTAATCTTTAGCTTATGACTTTACAAAAGAAATAAATGAGATTGATGAATTACAGAAGGCACACACACACACACACACCACTACACGTTTATGGCGTCAAACGTGGACGAAGTTTATTACTTGTGTGTGTGTGCATGGGTAATTGCCTGCAACCGCGGACCACTCCATAGAAAACTACATTCAACCCCGGACGTACCTGCTATGGGATGATAGCAGGTAGCGCGTTTTTCCCGCGCAGTCATCGAAGGGGGCGCTGTGACATTTCGCGATACACATAGAACTGATCCACTCGATGTTGGCTACACGCTGCGACATCTAATATTCAAACGCCCCCTACGTCGTAAATTTTATACGGCGAAAACCAGGATCGCAACCGTGGACGGTCCCCCATTGCAGGTACGTCCGCGGTTTGAGGGTAGTTTTCTATGGAAAGGTCCGCGGTTGATGGCGTTTTCCCACGCACACACATGGTTTTTAATGAGCTACATGTACATTTACACATAATCAGGATATATTTGAGATTATATAAAACATTTACATTAACAAATATATGCAAAACAAAGTGATGATAATTTAAATACAGAATGTAGCATAATATAATAAAACAGGCACAAGAGAATGAGCATATATAGTAAGATGTTAAAATAAACTTCTCTATAGAGTAATAATTTAAGTACCGGTACATGTATGTAAGTATGTATGAGATGCGTGTTGAAACTGTTATAGTCAACAAATTTGGATCAAATTCCTTGGGATGGTGTGTTACTTCCGAGAACAGGAGGTCATAAATTATAATAATCCTGAAGATCTGATCATGAATCCATGTTCACATAGCACTTAATATAAAGTACATCTATACATATACAATCAGATAACAAAAACGCAGAACAAGCACATAAAAACAGGTAATGCATAAAATACAATCTTTCAAAAATAGAAACAGACAGTTAAAATTCATTTGACAATTTGAGTACATACAGTAATGTGCAGCTTGGGTGCTCGTATTTGTACTATGCATATAAATGTTTATAAATATGCAGAATTACATTCTGACATCTTTACAAATATAAGATCATATATGAAGACTAGAAATGACATCAATGTTTTGTAACAATTTTTTTTGCACCGATTGTGTTATATACGGTAGCACAGAGTAAAATGTGCACACACTATTCAACAATGAAAGATTAGATTGCAATTAAAAATGTAGCAATTTACAAATATTCATATTTCATGATAATGATGCTAGTGGGCACTTTGGTTCAAAGAAATGACCTGATTTGTAGCACATTGAAGTAGTATGATTTATAACCATCGTAAAAAAAGGCCCACTTGAAAAATGTAAAACTTTATTAAAAAATTGGACACATCTGACTTGTGGTACATTATCACATAGTCAATCTGTTTGTAACACGTGATTGCTGCTTTTTCATGGGATACCACTAGTTTCTAATCAATGTATTCCTAGTACATAAAGACAATACAAACTGTATTACAGCAGGATACTGTGTGGCAATAAAGGTTTGTTGGTTTTTAAAGTCTGGCATTTTTTGAAAGACTGCGGTCACCTCTTCATTGAACTACACTTTTGGCTTGCTGAAGTCTTTGACGCAGGACCTTGGTACCCGTCCTTTGCGACCTTTGACCTCTACCTCCAACCAGTCACCAGCTGCATGAATTAACAGCAACAAACAAAAAAGGAAGAAGGAGGATGGACAAACAAAAGAACAGCACAGAAAGATTAGTAACTTGTCATCATTGTGAATATGTAGTGTATGGAACTTGATTATATTTCTTTCTTTTTTCATTTTCAATGGGCATTTTTTCAGGATTCCATTTTGTGACTCCTTAAAAGCATTTCAAATTGTGTGACAACAACTGCTAGGTCATGAGTGATGCACAATGATCCTGTTGAGTTAAGAATTACTTATGAATGCAAATTTACTTGGCTAGTCCTTATTCAAAACTATTTTCATTACATTTCAAAAGTAATACCGGCATTTGAGGTGGTGCCCCAACACTTTACTTTGAGAGAGTATTTAACCCCATTCTTCTAAAGAATGTGCCACATTTCAGCTTGTTATGAGTTGACATTTTATATTTGTCAGTAGTTAAGTTTGAAATGTATTTGTTTTACATGCAGTATCTGAATGTAGCCTATGACAGAACTTAATTGTGGGATGAAAAAAGATTAAAGTCAAACATACCCTCTCCTGTGATAGTGATCAGATCACCTTCAGATACAGACACTTCTCCCTCTACATCAGTCTCGTGAGAGGCTATAACAAGGGCTGTCTTCCGCTGGCCTGGCTTGCTAGGGCCTGCACCTTTAGCCACACGTTGCTTTAGCTCTGGCTTGAAAGCTAGGATAGGTGGCTGTTTTCCAGCTGTGCTGGTCTTGTTTCCTGTTGCAGGCTTAGACCTCTCCACTGGAGTTGGTTTTGCCTGCAAAATCAATGATTTGCAAAAGTCATCAAAATCAATCATTTCAAATAAAATTAAACAAAAATCTTTAATTTGTCTTTTTCTTTGACTCTGGATCATTTCAAAGAAAGAAAGAAAATAACATACTTAATTAACATCATAACAAAGAAATAAAAAAGATGCCAACATCACCTTATTCATTCAATTTCACAATATCAGATAATTCATAAAGAACATGTAGATAAGGCCTGCATCAAGCCAAAGACAGGCCGACATATTAACAGATGACAACAGACTTTTGTGAGGTAAAGAAGGAAAAGAGAATTCTAGCAGACTTGCACCAAATTTAAACTGGGTTTATATGGACTGGCAATAATTGCAGTGAGCCAAACAAATTGGATAGAAAGACAAAAGCTGAAAGAATAGCAAGGAAAGAGGAGGAAATCAAGTAAGGGGGTAGTCCTAAAGAATAGACGATAAGATAAGATCATCTGTGGGATGTCCTTTCCACCATTAGTGATTTTTAGCAAACTTTGACAATTTTTACAGGGAAAGCTCTGCACTGCATGATTCAGAATAACTTTTACCAAGTTCCTTTTGAAATCCAATCATATTGCTCAAAGACTAATATAATCAATCCAAATGAATTTTTTGAAATCAATTTGCATAAACAGATTTTATAGATTGATTTTCCTTTCAAGACATTTGACTTTAATTATTACCTCTTTCTGCACTGTGACTGTGACTGCAGCAGCTCTCCTCACTACGGGTGGGCTATCCGATACAATCTTGACCAACTTGGCTTTGTTACCAGCAAGCTTCCCACCATTGGAAGCTACATGGTTGTTGTTGTTGTTGATCTGCTTGCGAGGAGGATTGGGAGAGGGAGCCTTCTTTGGGGGCGGTGGAGGAGGCAGGTCCGGTAGTCCAGGGCTAGATGACCTCCTCCCTGGGTTCAAGAGGTTAGCGTGTGAAGAGTTTGGCGGTGGAGGAATGGGTCTATCTCGAAAGAGGTTGCCACCGCTAGGCTTGGGCCTGGCCGGGAGCTCCGGTTCTGTATTGGACCCAGGGGGAGGTGGTACTGGTCTTGTAGAGAGACTGTCCACGGGGAGTTGCTTGATGGGAGAACTGGGCACTGGTCTTGGAGGAAGTTCTGGCATTGATTGGGTTGGTTTTGGAGGAGGTGGTCTTGAGGGCAAGTCGTCCTGAGGGCCTTGTGTTGGTAATGCAGGTATCTGTCTGTTTGACATATCAAAAAAATGGTTCTTCGTTACTGGAATTCCAGGTAACTTGCGACCTGCATTTGGGGAAGTCGGGACCGTTCTGTTGCTTAAGTCACTGATTCTACCTGCAATTGGGGCAGGCCTTGAGGGTAAGTCTGGTTCATCTGTACCAGGGGGTGGGGGCACTGGTCTGTTTGGAAGTTCTGGGGAAGCATTGCCAGGTCTAGGTGGAACAGGTCTATCAGCAAGGAATAGCGGTCTACTTGGGACATCAGAATCACTAGATGCTAGTATCAACGGCCTCTGAGGTAGATCTGGACTAGCAGACTTCCTGGGAGGTCCAGGTAGTGGTCTTTCTGGAGGGGGTGGACTGCTGCGTTTTGGGGATGGCAGTGGCCTACTTAGTGGAGCATCGCTGCTCTTTGCTGGAACAGGCCTCTGAGGAAGCGGCCTATCAGGTACAGGGCTCGAACGACTCGGTGACGGCAATTGACGACTTGGGGGTAACTCAGGACTATTTCTTTTCCCACGACGATCAGGAACAGGACTTAATCGAGTAGGTGAAGGCAACGGACGACTTGGGGGTAAATCCGAACTGTTGTTGTTCCCAGGACTCGCAGGAAGCGGTCTAGTAGGGACCGGACTTAAACGAGATGGTGACGGCAATGGACGACTTGGCGCTAGCTCCGAACTCATCTTCCTGCCAGGGGTCACAGGAAGTGGTCTTTGAGGGACAGGACTACTTGGTGCCTTTCTACTTGGTGCTGGTGCCTCTGGTAGCACCTTATCAAAGTTGAACCCTCCCGACTGAGAAGGCGGAGGTCGGCTAGGTGGTTTAGAATTCTGCAAGGACTCCACTGTCACCACAGGCATCATCCATGGAGCTTGAGTCTCTGGTAGACTAGGTCTTGGCTGTCTGGAAGGAACTGGTCTGTCTGGAAGGCCTGGACTGGACAAACTCTGTGTCTTTGGCACTGGCAGGGCTTTAGAGGGTGCCGAAGATGGTGTTGGTGTTTTACTTCTTGGACTCAATACCGGCACGCCAAGAGAGCTGGACGTTTTTAGCGGGGGAGGAGTAGAGGAGCGCTGCCAGAAGAAAAAAAAAGCATATAGAAAATATAGTTTACTCACTATACTGCAATCACAATATCTTTTACTAACCTCTATTATTTTGAAAGTAGATGCAGAAATGGCATTTACATACCATTATCGGAGAGAACACATTTCACAAAATACCCAATTTCTAATTCTTATTAAAACATTGCTTATTTCATGGCAAAATATTGAACTGCTCATGACAATAAAATGACATTTTTACAAAGTAGAAAAGAAAGCAAAAATACTGAATTTTCAATTATATTTCTTTTTCAATCTTACATATATTAAACTATTCAACTATTTTCACTATCATGTCAAAATTTCAAAGAGGACCATAATAATAATTTGACTCGGGCTTACTATTCAGTATATAATAAAACTGTGTAAAAGGGGCCATGATAATCCATTATACCCGGTAGTAGAAATCACTTACCTTTCTCACTGTTGGCAGCTTGGCAACAATCTTAGCTTTACCAAGGTAGTCCTTTCTATCCAGGTTATCAATCTTGGATTTGGGGGGTTTGAATAGCAACGTCTTCGGAAGCTCATAGAGTTTGAAGGAGTGCCCGCTCTGCATTAGATACAAAAATACAGAATTTTTGTTTGATGTTTTCGATTAGTTACAGCCAGCCTTACTTTATTCTACATATACTCTTTTGTCATGTGTAAAATTTGCAATAATTTGTTAAATTTTGTTTGTTTGTTTGTTATATAATTGTAAAACTGCAAAAGAAAAAGAAAATCAAACAGAAATAAATCAAATCAAATCAAAAATTAAATACTGCAGATCAAAGTACATATACATGTATCAGGCTATTGTTACAACGGATGTGTGTTTTCCGCTCCCCAATTTTGCTCTTTGCCATTCATTAACACAAAAGCTCTGCCGACAGAAAAGTTTTTGAAGCAGTTTACAATGTAATGCCTGAATGGAGATGGAGGGGTTCCAGATGTATCATTCAATTCAATTCAATTCAATTCAATCCAATTCAAGGTATTTTATTCACTCATTGTAGCCAAAGACTAAATTACAAACGAATTTACAAAATTCAACACATTAAAAACATCATACATTTCATAAGGATAGAAGTTGTACATGTAGGTAGTGCTTACAGTGAATGCCCTGTACGAGTCTTCAATCTTATCATGTCTCGGATCTGCCTTGCACTCTCTGGCCTCTTCCAGTTGGTTCCTGGCCCAGTCTCGTTGGTCTAACTCATTGTAGGCCCAGGCCTGGTTATGGAGAACCTACAGAGGAAATCATAATGTGAAAAAATGATAAAAAGTGACTTAAAGATGAAGTTGAGTTCTGGTCATGCGATTGCATTGTGAAAGAAACGGTGTGGAATCGACCAGAAAAGGTTGATCATCTAGCATATAAGAATTTGTGTGTATTGCAAGGTTCTGGAATCATCAACATGATAAGAAATTTGGCCAGGTCTTGGTAAGTTACAAACACTGTACACAGAAAGATGTATATGGGACTACACGAACACATGGCGTAAAAATCCTACCCCAGAGTTTTACATGTTACATGACATATTTCGAATATGAAGGCATTTGAAGAGCCATGCTTTTCAGGGAACATGTCTTATCTGATGTTCTTCCACACTTGCATAATAAGAATGATAATAACGCTCACATATTACAAATACCGGTATTAAAAATAAATATAAATAAATAAAATAAATTGAAATAAATAAATAAATAAAAAATAAATGTTAATGTTGATGCATGGCCAGACTAGCAGTCTGGAGTTCTGCAAATAGAACGCCAGTCAGATAAATAAATAACTTTTGAGCAATATTTAAAAGTAAAAAATATTGTAACATTTCTGCAAGAGGATGATCATAGAATCATCAGTTAAAATTAGAGTCTGTCTTACATAATTTGACTGACAAGAAGCGGTGCCCACCAGATATCAAAGAGTACATCAGAAATACAGTCAAACCTGTCTACAGCGACCGCCCAAGGGAAACACAGAAAGTGGTCTTTGTAGACAGGTTCCTCTAGTACATGTTTCAATGAGAAACCATTTTCAAGGGAAACAAAAATTGTGGTCTTTGTAGACAGGTGGTCACTAAAGCAGGTTTGACTGTATATCAGTAGCCGATGAGCATTATTGCTTGAGTACGGTATTGCCATGACAACCTACCTCACACTTGTGGAGTTTATACTGAAGGCCCAGCTGCTTGTAGTCGATCATCTTCCCCCGGAGAGTCTCACGCGCCTTCTCAAAGGCATGCCACGCATCATCGCTCCTCCCGAGCAGACCCAAGACCACGCCCGACTGGAAGTGACCAATGGCCAGATGGGGATCCCTCAAAACAACCTCCTTTAAAATCTGAGAGTTTGGTCGGGGAGATAATGGAGAGTGAAGATGAAAGGTAACAATAATAATAATAATATCCCGCTTTTATATAGCACCCAATACATTGATACAACGATATGCCTAAGGGCTTTTAATACAGATATATTATTACCCTGGTCATCGGATTCAGGCTTACTCGCACACAATGTATGCACATTTTCCACTCCCTGGGGAGCATATTAATAAAGACTACACAATAATTTCATTTATGTAAATTATGTGAATTTGATCCTTACTCTACTGAAAGGACAGTGAAACAGATATTGACTGTTTAAAAACTATTCATCATAATTTTTATTGACTGAGTAAAGAACTACACTAAAAACTTCAACAACAAAAAACAACTATTGAACCAGTCAGCATTAATGCTTTTTCGTTAATTTTGATACAATACTAGTTCCTGCTATCTAGTCACCATGTACTTAAAAAAAGAAAATAAACTTTATCGTTACACTTGATACAGTTGCTAAATTTGATGCCAATGGAAGAAAAGTTACTATAAAATAAGCTCAAGAAAATCATTTCTAAATTACATCGTACATGTCCGGTCTTGTGATAAATTGCCATTAATGTAAATGGATCATAAGTCCTCATGTCAATTGCAACATTACCATTACCTATCTCACGTATGTATAGAGTTGTATAAACTGATATCAAATTAACCCCTAGTTGCAATTGATTCAGGTCAATCACAACTCTTTAAAGGCCATCTGTACTAGTTTACAGGAGGGATAAGACCAACCTGCAAGGTCACTGGACAGGTGGTTATCTCATCAAATCAGCTCTCAATTAACATAAGAAAAAGAGGATCATGGGGGACCAATGGTCACCGATTAGGCATTGTTTGTTATATAGAGGGCGCAAGTAGACAAGTAGGACAGTGTGGCTTTAAAGAAATCCTCCTTACTGAATTAGCATCCTCCAGTTGTCCCAGAGACTTCTGCAGGATACCGATGTTGTAGAGAATCTTGGCGGACGGATCGACGATGCTGTTCAGCTGATTCAAAGCCTCGCTTGATTCCCCCCTCTCAAAGGCCAACACGCCCTCGTACCACGTTGCTATGGTATCCTTGTGCGTCATCTTTGCGACCGTAGAGGGCGTAGGTGAGGAGCCGCCATTGAAGGTCGGAGACAGGTCATCATCGTCCGAGAAGTCATCGTAAATGGGACGGAAGGAGTTTGGGGAGGGTTGGAAATTCTGTATGAAAATACCAAAATGCAAGGAGATGAATAAAATTACCAGTTCAGATAAAGAATAGCGCTTAGAGACTTCGGTGGTAAGTGCTTTATTAGCAACGTTTTTGTTATTATTATTTTTATTATTACTAAGATGGAGCCACACATTACTTTCTAAGGGAATTAGGAGTCCCATGTTTTCAGAACATAATTTTTTTTTTTTTTTAAGATAATTATTTCCTGAAATGTCACACTCTTTCTAATTTGATGCCTACAGTCAATACTCTTGTCAAAATCAAGTACCTATAACTGCATATACTTTACAGACCATTTAAAGTCCAATCTAGAATGTTGTTAAATTTGTGATCAAATATAAATATTTTACATGTATATTTAGATCAATATTTCCTGATATGTTACATTCATTCTAACTTTATGTAATGCCTATTAGTATTACAATTATGTCATCAAACTCAATTATTGCTAAGACTGCATATCCTTCAACTTTGTTACAGTCCACTTTAAATCACTCTTGGTATATCATAAAGCCTTAAACCTCCAATATGACCAAAAAAAATGTAATTTAAACAAACATTGGCACTTTGAAAATGCATGTAAAATTGTGGATGGAAAATTAATGAACTTGTTATTAGTTCCACATGTACAGACATGTACATGAAGATATCTTATTTACAGTTTTAACAAGTCATAAAACTCCTGCTCATTCTACCTCAAGGTTAGAATCCAATGGGTTAAGGACATGTCACTTTGTATTTGAGCATACAAGTACAAGGATTAAATCTGATGGCTAAAATACATTGTGTAAATATGAAGAGAAACAAATATTGGATTTGCTACAAGGGAGTTCCTGCCCTACATAGAACTGTGGTTAATGTGGTTTGGGTGACATTGATTTCAGGCATATTGTACGCTCATTTACACTAAAGATTAAACAAATAATGCAACATTCATTCTGTTTTCAATAACATCACAATTTTACAGACATTGGTACTACCATAGAAGTACCATTACAATTATCACGGTGCACTTCAAATATAGAGCCATTGTAGTACTGTCTGTATTTATCATGGTAGTACCATTGTACACAGGGTTGTTGATTTTTTTGATTTAAATCGGATTTTTATGATTTAAATCAGATTTTTTTGATTTTTTTCCAACGAAAAATAATGGTCACACTTAACAAGTTTTAGACTATATTTAAACTGTTTTACACCAATAATAGTGGTCAAGTAGTCTTTTGAACATTGTGTATTGTACTATTTGACACAATAATCCACTTATATACAGGTAATTTTTTTTAATTTTTTTTATTTATTTGCATTATAGAGAGGGACATTTTATGGAAGCCCAAGTAATGTTATGTATTATGTATACATTTAAACTCTTGAAATGTTTATATCAGTCTGTACGTTAACATCTAATTTGAATGTAATATTTAACCAGATTTGCAATAGGCACTTCCTGATATGCTTGTAACAAAATACACATTTTATGTTTTCATTACAGTGTAACCTCAGTTCCAAATAAAACTTCAATAAATTTCGTTGCAAGATGCAGGATAAGCACCACTGTCCACCACATCATTGATGTGCTGTTTTTTCAAACTAGTACATGAACAAGCAAGCACAGCAGTTGTATTGCTGCATACAGTAACACTTGCCCAGCAACTTTCCCATTTTTAAATTCTTACTTATTAAGTATACATGTGTACTTTGAAATTGTGTAATTGAATGTATGGGTATTGATAAGAAAATACACAAGCATGCAAATATACATGTAATTCTTATCAAATGTACACATAATGCCTTCAACTTAAGTAATTGAAAGAATGGGTATTAATAGTAACAAGAAGGAGGTACATACAAGTAGTTCAGCTGTTTTGTAAAAGTATCCAAGTTGTGGACTTTGAGCACCTTTGTAGATTTTATATATTATTTTATTGAAGATTTAACAGTTTGGTGTACATACAGAGAGTTATTTATCATTACTTCGTTAGAAACTTAAAAAAAAAAACTTAAAAAATAAAACAGTGGTGTTAAATCAGACTCCATGAGGGTGTATCATTCTTTTAAAGTATCTCTAAAGCATGTGGAACAGAAATGAAAATGATTACATTGAAAGTATCTGTTAAGAAGAAGAGAAAATAGAGAAAACTAATTTTTTTCATAAAAGTTGATTTAAATCAGTGATTTTTTTGAAAAAAATCAAATGATTTAAATCGCGATTTAAATCGCGATTTAAATCGCGATTTAAATCGACATGATTTAAATCAAACAACCAATTTTTGTACATATAATACAATTTGTTTGTTTTGTTAAAGGGTACAGGGTACTCTAAAGGAAAATGTTGATTTTTTTTTTTTTTTTTTTTTGAGGGGGGGGGGGGGGGGGACTTAGATTTTTGGGCCCATGTGTCCTGGGCACCCCTGGCTACATGTATGGGTTCAATCAATTTCATCCATTAAAACAAAAATTCACACTGATCAATATTTTCATAAGGGATTTTTTATAATTCATGGTAGATATTTTTTAAGAATCAAGGGCTCTTTTACCATCCAAGACAGCTTTCTTTTATTTCTTTCTTTACATTTCTTCATTACATTTTGGAGGGGAGGCTATGGGAGCAAATTGCCCTAGTGAGCCCCCTTCTCCTCCCTCCCCCCAACCCTGATTCCATTAAGAGGGAGAGGCATAATTATAATTCAATTAATCAGCAATTTTCTATTTTTGGTCTCCAAAGGGAAAATCTCTTTTTTCAGTGAGGTGCAGCAAGTATATCACAAAATATCAAGGTTCACATTCATGTAAATGTCATTTTTATTTACTCTACGGTATATAAATCACTTACACTCCCAAGCCAAACAGGCTTTACACATCATGTACACCTACAATGTATTTAACATATTCAGACAGTCAATAATGCAGTCTCACTACCAAACAAACCCAAAACCACTCCAGAGAGACTTGAGCTAGCTCTGAACGTCTGAAGTAGCGACATAATCTTGGCCTGCATACATGTACATATTAATGTAATAATTTTGATTAGTCTATTGACTTGTTGGTCTAGTGTCGGTATCTTTAGTGTGGCAGTGAGTATACCTGTTGATAAACTTATGAAAGCTCATAAAAATGAAGATTTCCATCAAAAAAAGTAAACTATGGCTTAATTCTCCCTTACACTACAGTCACTCTTGTTTCAAACAGTTGTATATTCAATATTTAATAAAGGACAGCACTTTGAAAGGGTATTTCCAAATAAAAGTGAAAAAGGACATTCTTTACATAAACAAACCCATTAAAGCAATATTCTGTTTCATATGAATAGTCCTTTTTTAGAATATTAATCCTTCAGGACTTTCAAAGAAAACGAGCAATTTCATTTGTTCCTGAAAACATTGATTACATACATGTAAACAAACCTGGATAAATCACTTTCTGTTTCATGTGAATTTCCTTTTCCTTTCATTGTAAGAATATAAATTATGTGTGAAAATATGCATAGTTATAAGTAATCTGAAATTGAAAGGTTAAATGTGCAGCTTCCTTTTGTTTTAAAAATACCCTTGAAAATACATTTTTAAAACAAAATAATAAAATGTGACTTCTTCTTTGCATAAACAAGCCCATAATGGCCAAATGAGCAGTTTCTATTTAAATTCCTCTTGTAACAGAAATGTTATTGACTTTCAAGTGAGTGCATGCTGTCAAATTAAATAGTGATAATGATGAGGAAATTGTCTTATATTACCAAAGGGAACTTACATGTAGCTATTAAGTAATTCTATGCATTTCAATTCCATTAAATATACATTTTCAAGTGACTCTTTTTCATGAATTAATTACACTACTTTCAAATTCAATCTGAAGTCATAAGTAAACATGCAGACGAATTTAGACACAAAAGAAACAAAGGCAGTATTGACCGAGGTAGAGAGAGCTACGAGAGAAAGTGACTTTCTAATATAGCTTTAAAATTTGCCTAGTCACAATAGTAGTCTATTCTATGAATAAGAAGTGCATATATTACATACATGTACATGTGCAACCTTTCACAGTAAATAGGAATCTCTCAAGGTAAAATTCCACACGTTTTAAGAAATAGAGAGGAATCTAATCTAGGGTTCATATATATTTTGAAGGAGAAAAAAATAGGAATCATGCTTCCAAAATAAGAGCTGTTGGCAGCTATGCCACATGTTTTACAATGCATGGCAGTAAAATGCAAACCCTGGCTTGTCTAAATACTACTTCATTCAAAAGATATTTGCTTGAGCCACAGCAAGATGCTTTGAATGGGGGAGTTATATAACTTTCAAGGGAGAGAGGGCTCAATAGAGATAGCTGATCACTGGTATTGTGGCATCGAACCAATTAATGCTAGCCCAGTGATACTAATTGTAGAAAAGGAGGACCTAAAGTATTGTCAATAAGTACAACAGACTCAATGAAAATATTTGGTAGACCTTAATTCTAAAGATCTTCCAAGCATGTGAGAGCTGGCATGGTTAAAGTGTGGTTAAGTGCTATCCACAAACATCAACTTGTCTAGTACATAATAGTTATTTTACAGGAAAGCCTTATAAGTTACTGTATAATTACAGTAATAACATAAATGACATGCAAGGAACTTTCTTTACCCATTTAATCACCAAATTCAGAAATCACACTTTTTCACATGAAGTTCCATCACTGATTAATAGAGGAAATTTAAAAATAATTATTAAAAAAAACCTACACTGCATCTATCTGGGAAAAAAAGACATACCGTATAATGATCAAAGTGATAACTCACTCAGTCAGATGCACTTTTATATACATAGCAAAGTTAATGTCCACTATGCTTGAACACTGCAGGAAATGGCTTACGTGTAGATTGGCAGCTAACAGGCTAATAAAGGAACTTATGAAAAGGAGAACCTACAATGTATTTGACAATGCCAATAGAAAGTAATTCACAGTTCTACAAAGCTGAAAACCCAACTGTGTAACGACCATGACATTCAGATATTTCCCATAATAAATATGTGTTATCTCCAGTAAAACTGATTAAATAACAAGTTTTAGCCCCCCACTAAAAGCAAAGAACCTGAGAAATTAAGATTTTTAACGTTAAACTATACAAAGTATCTGTTACAGTATGTACTGTTAATGCTTTTTTTTAAAAACCAAGTACCGGTATGCAATATGATATGATACAAACGATGTACATGTACATGTAAGGTAGGAATTTTCCATCAAATGCAAATTAATATAAAATGAATTGTAATATATAAAAAAGTAACATTTCTGATCTGTGAATTAGACAATCTCAATCTCATGCAGAAGCACCCAAAGGGCCTACTCACTGTTTCGTTGTTGTTGTTGCTGGATTCAGGAAGTTCACTGACCACCTTCGCTTTGCCAAGATAATCCACGTTCTTTAAACCGACAACTTTGCTCTTGGGCGGGCGGAACAACTGGTTACTAGGCAACACCATAGGCTCGTACAGCTGATTGGTCTGCAAGAAATACAGAGGGAGCTAGTGTCAAAAATTTGCTACTGAAGTCTACATGTATGTGAGCTCTAGGGGAAATTGAAACCATTTTCATAAGATGAGGTACAGGTACATCATTCACCAATTTTACCCATAATTCAAAGAAGATTGCATAATTTCATATTTTAGATCTTAAACTTGTAACCTTCTGAATTAAGCGTAATGATCAGCAAGAGAGAGAGAGAGAGAGAGAGAGAGAGAGAGAGAGAGAGAGAAAGCCAAATGTGTAAGTGTATAATTTTGGGAATTCTAGCAAAAGATTAAATATCAGTATTTCACCCATAATTCCAAGAATACATAAAATTACTTAATCTCATACGTCTGAAACTTACCGGTACAATTTTCAATTTCTCAATCATGGAAGTTGCTATGGCCAAAATTTAAATTAAATGTCCTGTCAGGGAATTTTCGGCTATACTGTGGATTATTCAGTCCCAGTATTTAACAAGATTATTTGGATAAGCACTGATCTGGGTGATTCTACTATAGGTCTTTCAAGAAAAAAGTTCTCACTTTATTTACGATTCAACGATCATTTACATTTGTAACTTTTTCAGTATATTGTGTAACTGCCTTTGTGTTCCTACATGTATAGTGTTCCTTGTGATGTATATCTACAAGACTTACCAGTAATCGTTTCTGTGCCTTTTCAATCAATGGGCCATGCCGAGCCTCAACGCTGACTTTCTTCGCTTCATCAAGTAACTCCAAAGCATACTCTGAATTGTTCATCATAGTTGCATAGGTCAGGGCTAAATTATAGAGAACCTGTGAAGACCAAGAGTTGATTCAAAATTCACAAGATTTGTACATTCCACATTATAAATTTTGCATGAAATATACAAGCAAGTCCAGGGTATTCTTTCCTGTACCTTACCGACATGTTTCAGTACCCTATTGAAGCTTGGATAATTAAGTAATATTGACTGCCTTCTGGGCAATACGACATATATCGCCCGAACCAAAGGTGAGGGTAATATATGACAAGTCGTATTGCCCTGAATTAGGCAGTCAATATTACTATTATTAACCACATCAGACATCTAGAGCAAACAAGAAACTCTTACTATCTTATACTCTTAAATTATGTAGGCTACACAGGGTTTCCTAGCATTAGAAGTTGCAAAAACATTGTCAAACCAGCACTGTTCATCCAGTGTTTGACAGATTTTCGATACACTGCAAACAGTTTGCCTAGGGTGTGATTGTTACGTCACAATGGAGTTCGCGCAAAGTGCGCATTTTCTTATACACGATGCGCGCGATGTAAATTACAATAGCTGATGCGCGATGTAAATTACAACTGGCACTACATTATTGCGCACTAGTTTAACACGCATTTTGCCATTGACTTTTCAGAGCGGGCTAAAATATTTGTCCATTGACTTACTGTATAACCTATATTGCCCGCCAAATTACACACAAATCCCATTGACTGTTCTGAGCGGGATAAAATATTTGCGCATTGGTTTACTGTATAACCTATATTGCCCGCCAAATTACACACAAAATCCCATTGACTTTTCTGAGCGGACTAACTTATTGTAATTTTGTTGACTTATCCATCAAACCTTGAGGGCAATAACATTTAAAAATTGCCCTGCTCAGATGTCTGATACGGTTAATAATACCAAATAACAAGGAAAATTACACTTTTTTGCTATGTCATTGTTTATTTTCCTTATTCATGGTAACATATTGGACAGCAAATAACCAAATATCTTGGACTTAAACTTCCTGAATGTGTAAAGAGTTTTTAACAGAAAAAACAATTAATTAGAATTTTTGGGGAAAAAAGTCAAAATAGTAGGTACATGGTTGTTGAACAAACACTTAATAAATTAGAAATTAGTACAACTGAAGATGTCTATGATAATGATATACTATCTTGCTAGAAACTACTAACTGAAAGAACAAGTCGCTTGATGAGAACCAGGAAGGCATTAACTGTTACATGTACATGCAAACATGATGAGTTAAAGCCCTACTGCCGCTCAACAAATGAAATTGTATAATTTTTTCATGGAGTGTATATAAATACATACCTCACTTTCGTAGAGTTTGTGCACAAAGCCAAGCTGCCTGTAGTCGATGAAACGGTTACCACGGAGACAGACCTTGGCCTTCTCATAGCTGTTCCTGGACTCGTTGTATCGATGGAGATGAAAGTAGACCATGCCTAGCTGGAAGTGGGCAAGCGCCATGTGTGGGTCCTTCTCTACGGCTGCTGTGAAGTTCTACAAGATAACAATAAAATGATCCAAATTTGAAAATAAAATGACTTCTGTAGAATGTCATGCAAATTTTAAGTTCAGAGGAAAAATCAATAAAACATATATATACAGAACATGTGGTGTCATGACTTGCATATATGGTAAATCATGCTTTTCTTGATTTTTAATGAGATAGTTTCATGTATTAAAATCTTTCAAATGGCATTACATATTGGTACACATGTACATGTAATCTCAAATGCAACTCCGGATAAATATAATTGCATGACTATTTCATAGAGTTAGTGTTTTGTATGCTGAAAAAACAAGTTTTATCTGTTACCACAAACTGTTATCTACTCTAGCAAAACCAATAATTAAATAACTATAAAGTCCATTCAAAATCGTAATTATATTATAATTTAAGAGTGTTAATGCTTGAATGAAATGCCTTTAATAGGCTACATCTTTCCACTACACATGAGTGAAATTTAAACTATTTTTTCTTTTCCATTAAAATAAAGGTTATAATTAAACCTAAATTTAGCCTTCCCCTTGTAAAAGTTTATTGCTGATTATTACTGGTATATGTTATGTAGGACTCTTGAAATCTCCATTGTTTAAAGCACTTTACGCTTTGAATAAAGTTTCTACAAGCATGTGCACATGTGCAATCATCACAAAAACACTTAGAATACATCATCTCCAGAAATACACTATCTGCGAGTCTGTGACCGACAAAAAGAAATGGTCCATAGTACATGAAATGTACATGTATGCTGAACTGCGAAGTATGACCCCAGGAAGTGAATCACAATGCCCTCTGTTCCCCCTCCCAAAAGACCCTAGCCGTTTCCCGTTTTTCACTTCATTAACATTTTCGATCGACACCTCTCGTAACTTTCCAAGAAGTCAGAGAGGCAATTCTTGTGACATCATCAGACTAATTAAAATGGCAAAACATGAATCTATGACGTCAGCATGTGCAGCTGTCCTGCGGTGCATTACTAGGCCTGCCTACGCATAACGATGAGTTGGCCGACGCATAACCCAATTATTTGTTTATCTTGACAACAGGCAAATTCAACCAATTGATTCCTGATGAACAACAACACAAGAAGTATTAAAATGAATTGTTTCATAGACAGTGAGAGGCATGAAATGTCCTGCCCATATTTGTGCTGTACTGTAGGTGATTTATATGACTTTATACTTATATTGTAACTGCTTCTATTCTTTGTAAACTACTTTTTTTCTTTCTTGTTCCAATCTTCTTGAATTAAAAACAGGTTTATGAATTGTGAAATAATAGGAAATGTTATCATGACACACTGCTTCATGAAAAGGCAAGGTACGTCAGCAGAAAAATGTTATAAACAACATTTCTTTGAAATTTGGCTTACTGGTATTCTGTTTAAATCGTTCAAACCTGTTTCAATGTTAAGTCTGTCAGTTTTTTTCTTTCTCCCTGCCCTGTTTTCACCCCTTTCTTCCCCTCTTACCTCCCATTTCCTATATTTAGAACTTCAGAACAAATTTTCCCAGAACATCCAAATTCTAACAACAGATGCAACAGTATAAAGTGCAATTTCTAAGTATTGGTAAAAGCTTGATGAATCTGTTGGGGAGAACAAAAATCAATCTACCTTTGTGAAAAATCCCAATGTCAACAACATTTTTAGAGCAAATGTTCACATTTTCTGCTTGACTGCAGAAACTGTATGTAACAGGATGTATACATGTAGGCCTAAAGGTGTGTGCTAAAAATCAATAGAAGCAGTGCAAAGAAATGTTTTCTTTTAAAACAGAATGGAGTCTAATTTTGACAGACACATGTAATGATGTTTTTTCAAATTTTTCTCTAAGGTGACGTCAAATTGTCACTGTTTGCATGAAATACAATTCAAACAAAATCTATATGAAATGACTAGATGTAGACTTTGAAATTGCATTGTGATATACTGGTTCCTTGGAGACTGTACATGGAAGTCAAAGTGTAGGCAACAGGGGGAATTCCCAGAAAATGCTTACTAAGTACATTATAACTCCAAATTCTGTATGTTTTTATATTTATTTTATTCTTCAATCATGTATGTCCTCCTCCCTATTCACAGTTCCAACACAGATTGCACAGCCCCCCAAAATGTACCCAGTTGCGTGGGTGGTATTGGTAATGAAAGGCAAGGACTGTCTCTGACACTCCCTAACAGTACATGTATCTATCACTTTACTTTAATGTACATCAATTTTTGCAAAGCTTTTATATTTTTCCCAGATAAGATGAAATTATTTTGACAAAGACTCTATTGAATACAAGCCAACACATCATGAGGCCTACATGTACTACAAATTGTTTGTTAATTACCAATTATTAGTAGTACTTGTCAAAACACTATATTCATTTTTTGTAAAATAAAACATTTCAAAACAATCAAGCCTTGTAATTATAGTCCACATATTCAGAGAGAGAGAGTAAATGTACAATATCAACCAAACCTTAATTCTGTAATTAACATACTGTACATGTACATGTGCACATGTAAAGCTGTTATAATAATATCTGTGTTCACCAATTTATGCCCCCTTTTCATCACATTTCCTACATGTATATTAAGAACTTTGGAGAATCAGAAATTACTTTCTCAGAACATCCATAATTCTAACAGCAGATACAGTATATCAAGTGCAAATTTTAAGTATTGGTAAAATGCATGATAAATATGTTGGGGAAAACATACATTCAAGTCCCAAATCCTGATTCTTTTTCTCATTGAATACATGTAATGTACATGATGTACATGTACATGTAAAGGCAAAAGTTATTGAATTTTTATCTTCACTGCATATGATGCATGGTTTGAAGAAGAAGAAAAAAACTGCTAAAAAAATTCATTGAAACTGAAACAAAGATGCATTGTACAAACTGTATACACCCTGTATGTCCAGTGTGAAGTCTAATTTGACAGACATACATTGTACATGTACATGTACATGTACACTGTATGTCATTATGTTTTTATTTTTTGTTTCTAAGGTGACCTCAAAATTGTATATTCCACACTGTTTAGTGTTTACATAAAGTTACAATTTACACGAAGTCTAGGAAATGACTAGACTTTCGAAATCGCTGCAAAATCGCACTGTGATATACAGGGAGATACATACATGTACTGTACATGTACAGTACATGTTAACTCAGAAGTCAAAAGGGGAAATTCCCCAAAAATTCTTGATAGTCTGCTAATGATCAGTACTAATTAGTGACTTCTTGGAAATAATGTTTACTTCCCATGTCTGTGAACACTCCCTATCTCTCACTCAAGTTTAATAAATGAACAGGGGTGCATGTACAGGTACATCAATTTTTGCAAAGTTTTTACACTCTTCCCAGATCAGGTGAAATTATTTTGACAAAGACTCAGTTATGAAGACAATCCCATACAAGCACCATGGCATGAGGACTACTACAAATTACTTGTTGCCACTTCCAATGTATTAGTAGTAATTGTCAAGACACTACAGTGTATATATATATTTCTTATAAATAAAAATAAATAAAGCAATCAAGCCTTGTAGTTAAACTCCACATATTCGGAGAGAGAGAGAGAGAGAGAGAGAGAGATAGAGAGAGAAAGAGAGAGAGATAGAGAGAGAGTGAGAGAGAGAGAGAGAGAGAGAGAGAGACAGGCAGACAGATAAAGAGAGAGAGAGAGAGAGATAGAGAGAGATAGATAGATAGAGAGAGAGAGAGAGAGAGAGATAGTATAAGTTCCAATATCAACATTATCTGTTATCCCTGGTATGACTGGTCATCATTATCTCATCACCATCAAGTTTCTACTATATCCTGTCAATCATTTATCTGTCAATAATAACAAATTAACAATGCACGTCACAAGATGATAAATGACCAATTCACAGAAAAAACAAACACCACCTGTTAATTGAAAAACTATGGGACCAAGGAAATAAATGATTAAACATCATGTGCATACTGTACATCCCCAGTTGTTAGAGTCCAACAGAACTGAATCTCCCTTCCTCCCCCTTGATAAATGCAGTCTCAATTGACCTGAAAGCCTGGGTCATTGTGCAATCATGAGTAGTGTACATGTACGTCTGTCTACTTTCATGACATACATTTCGACAGACCATCATGTAAGAACTCTAACAGCAAATTACTTTATTGCAGGATGTATGAAACACATTAATTACCTGTACCGGGTATGCACTGTAAATGGCAAAGCTTTTTCCTTTTGAAACTACATGTACCTATAAATATCCTATTCAAAACAAAAAATGTCATATTTATGAGAACACTCAGAAGTCTTTTGCAAAGACATTTACATTCATGTCCAAACCTACAAATAAATGCTGCATCAAGGTGATTAATGTGAAGCAATTATAAAGCACTTGTACAGTAACTACTATATTTCACCACAACTAATTTACAATTCATCTGTTTCAATTTGTCATATGACAAAAATTTCCTGCCTTCCCACTTAATGATGGGATTCAATAAAATTTGCAACGTTGGCTGAACAGGAAATTGTGCCCAAATTTTAGTTTCAAGAGTTCAAGTTACATGATTTATCTTCTTCCAATATTACTTTTCCAGGCATGCGTTGAAAAGTCATTTTCAATATGATTATATCAAAATAAACTCTAAATATGCAATAAATGTTATTTAGAAAAATAATAGAAGGCATGTACATGTACATGTAGGCAAGCCCAAGGCTTTGTGATCAATGAAATCAACAATAAATCTTGTGGTACATTGAACATTATCAATTTTTAAAGTTCAAAGATTCCAGTACTTTGGTATGTCATCTCAATCTACATGTACATGTAGCTATACATACAAATGTACATGTACGACTACCAACTTGAAACAATCATCAGATATAGAGAAAACTTTGATCTGGTCAAATCAATGGGACAAAAAAAATCCTTGGATGTGCCCATGTAGCGACCCCCTCCCCTTCTGCTTAGAAGATTTTTAAAAGATATGATTATGAGTGCAATAATACCACATGAAACAAGGTTTAGAGTTTGATATTGGAGGCCCTAGAAGATGAAGAAAAAAAAACTAGATATTTTGTAATTCAATAAATCAGAAAATTGGTTAACCTGTGGACAAATTGGAAACATATGAAGCAGAGTTTAAATCACTGTACTCCAAATTAAATAACATTATCCAAATTATTATTCATTGCTTCTACAGTAGGCTATAGACATGTTGTCATGACAGTGAAATAATAAAAACTATCTTTCACTCCACACAGTATAGCTTCATTTCCTCATTTCTTCTTTCATACTCCACTGACTCTACACAGAGTCTACACACAAGACACAAGTTACAAGTGTGTGCATGCAGACGAACCAGTGGTTTCCTATTAGCCCTGATATAGCCATCACACCTACAAATGTAGGATTCTTAGGACCCGTATTTTGAAAAAGGATTTATAATCAGTAACTCTGAAAATAAATAGCTGAAAATCATACCTCTTCGGCAACCTGAGGGTTCTCCAGCACCCAAGCAACCTGACCCAAATTGAACCTCATTATCGCAGAATAATCTTGAATGGGAAGAAAACTGTTGAAGGCATCTTCCCATCTCCCGCTCTTAGCACTTTCCACGGCATTATTCCAAGTTGTAATCAACTCCTTGAAAGTATACTTGGGTTCATTTTCCATGTTTTTAGTCCTCTTTCTCAACTCATTTTCATTCATCAAAGTTCCGTGGACTGGACAGTTGGCTAGCTGTTGCCTCTGCGGCAACGGATTCCCTCGCAAGGGCAATATCTTGATCGACTGCTTTGTGGAGTAGCCAGAGATACAACTGACTTGGTTTTGTTGAATATCCAACAATTTTCGCTGTCCCTTATCGCAACAACAGTCATAGGCCGACATATCTGTCCCGGGTGGTATTCAAGTGTTGTACTGACATGGGAAACAACTGCGCCATTTCTGTCAATAATTGTTTATACTTTTTGATGAATCACTGCAAGGCCTTTGCTGCATGCTGGGAAGTTATCCAAAAATCAGCTGGTAGGAACACTAAGTCTATGCATACATCTTAAGGCACATTCAAACAAGTCGATCAAAGATCATTGATGCTTGTCACAATTTCTTTTTACTAATGATGAAGATGAGAAAATCTGAAAATACCTTTCTCAGAACATGGACTACGTGCAAGAGATGCAACGATTGTTTGTGCTAGAATCAATGAACATGATGAAGCATAATTTCAAACAGTGAAAAACAAAACTAATATCAAATTTAAGGGGAAATTAAAACAGGTGCAGACTGCAGTTTTGGAACAAGAAACCGACTGTAATCGTTCAATACAAAAACCAAAAAAAAAGGTGAGCAAAGACAAAAATGTTAAAATGTCATGGATCTCAATCTTCAATCTCAAATTTGGAATAACGATTCTGAAGCGGCTGCACGAAAAAATTATTAATAAGTGATGCGTGATGGTCAAGTCTTGCCGTTGTTCCTCCCCTTCAGCTCTGGCGTCGGCAGCCTCCACTGAACACAAGACTCAGATTTACAGTCGGTGCTGCTTCCAATAATTTAATGTGACCACTGTCATCGGCGAATAGCACGAAGAATGAGGATGACACGAGCCACAGCTTGTTAACTTCTCAAAAATGTTCCAGTGTCTACATCTTCATTCCACAAATCCTCCTATTTATAAATTGACAAAACGGAACCATCTTTTCATTATTCCGGGACAACGGTGTCACCTGTAGCCCGACCACATTCATTACACTCAACTAAACCATTGCCACATTACGTCATCGATTAACATGAATATTCATCACAATATCAGTCAACTGGTCGATTGTTATTGGTCAAAAAGTTTCACCCTGTTAGTCATAATATCATTTATGCAAAATGTTTAGAGCCTGGTACCGACTGTTGTTTTTACTAAAAGGAGAGATTTCATATCAAATCTGATAAATTTGCAAGATCCTCAATTTTGATGTTTCCTTTTCTTTCTTTCTTTCTCCCCCCTCCTTCTCTCTCCCTCTTATGTCCATTGTCTTATTCTATCTCTTTCGCTTTCTTCCTCTCTGTTTTCCTAATCCCCCGAGACATATCAAATTCCACTTCAAATCTGTGATTTAAAAATTATTCACGGATGCAATAAATGTAAAATTATCCAAAGAAAACCATGAATTAAGGGCCTGTGGGTATATTTGATTGAGGAGGGGGGGGGGGGGGGGAGTCAAAAAATTATTTTCAGGCTATGTTTCCCTTGATAACTTTTGCAGCAGTCTCGCGAAAACGCGTGCAAATGTTGACATTGAAGAAGAAAAAAACAGCACACAGTTTTTGTTTTATTTGTTTTGTTTTGTTTGAGTGGTTCCTTTTTTAAAAACATTAATCCTCTTGACCAGGAACGGTGCATACACGTATCATGGTCTTCGAGGGCGGGGATATACCCGTGACTAACAGTTCACTTCCCATAGATCAGTGGATTGTTCATTATTAGAGGTGTGTTTTCAAAACAAATGGGACTAAGGTCGTGCCTAGATGTACCAATCGAATTTTAAATTTCGGCTCAAGCCCCTTCCCAAAAAATGTAAAGCCCCCCCCCCCCCAATATTTCATGATTTCCAATGACTTAAGCAAGCTACTTAAAGGTACTATGTCCCATTTGCAGGCCAAAAAAATGAAAAAGTTAAATTCCAACTGCATTTGAAAGATAATACTAATTTAGAACTTCCCTAAAAAAAGTGGGGCATGAAAATGTCTTCAAGTGGGAAAATAACGACTATTAGTTGTCAAATCGACTTTAGGGCTATAGAGCCCAAAAGTAATAGTCTTGATTTTCAGACAAATTATTGTACCGAATGGTCATACGTTTTATGCTGCGCAAAGATTCAATCAGTTTAATCTTGGCCATCACAAGAAATGGGTTATTGATGTAGACAAATGATCATGTACCCTTTACAACTCTTTTCATGTATGTTATTACCAAAGAGGAAAAAAAGTATAGTCAGTCACTCAATAGTGTCTGACAGTAAAGTCTAGCAAGTAAACGGGTTTCCTTGCATAATTTGAATATGAGGACACTGCTAACGTTTAAATTTCACAGATAGGACATACATGACATATTCATAATTCCTGCAAAGTTCTACAGCATTTGAGGTTGGCTGCAAAAGGGACATAGTACCTTTAATAGAAGGTGAATCATGAATGCAAGAACCCCACCCCCCACCCCTTTTTTTAATATTTATTATATAGAGCCGCAGAAAAAATCCTCCCACTTTTAATATTTGCTATAGAAGAGATTTGATAAAAAGATAATCATTGAAAGAAATGCAAACATTTTCGTGAAAAAAAGGTGCATGCATCAGCCACATGCACACCCGGACCCCACCATCACCCTTCTCTCTCCCTCTCTCTCTCTCTCTCTCTCTCTCTCTCTCTCTCTCTCTATAATATATCTTTCTATCTCCGCCATTACGAGAATTATCTTGCTCTCTCTCTCTCTCTTTATCCTTCTCTCCTTCTTTCTAAGTCTCCCGTCTTTAGGAATTACTGTTGCCATTCGTTTAATTGGTGATCTTTTTTGTTTCCACATCCGTTTGAAACCGCGAGCACGAAGAAGACGCATGCATGCAAATTTTGTTTGTCGGATTTAGCAGTCACATTAAACAAAAAAATGTTTTAACCACAAACGGTGCCTATACTTATCATGTCACAAATGGAGATATACCCTTGAGTGTGACTAAGAAATCGCCTGAAACATTTTTAGGAAGTTATATTTTTAATAACAATGGGAAGGCTGTGCCTAGAGGCCCCAGTCACAAGCGGATGTCATTCAAATCGATTGGTTACGATATCAGTCATCATAATAATCATTGACTAATGTAAATGTGGTCACACCTTGAACTTGTAATGGGGTCCAGGGGCG
This sequence comes from Strongylocentrotus droebachiensis, assembly GCA_035222895.1. Lineage (NCBI taxonomy): Eukaryota > Metazoa > Echinodermata > Echinoidea > Camarodonta > Strongylocentrotidae > Strongylocentrotus > Strongylocentrotus droebachiensis. The sequence goes on along the minus strand of JAVYIG010002662.1, from coordinate 47,366 downwards.
GATCTAGCATTTTGCCAAGGGGAGGGGGGGGGGTTGACCCAGGATTTTCCAAAAATCGCGCCGTTTTACTTTTTTCTTTTCTTCTTCACTTGGCCGTCCAAGGGGGGGGGGGGGGTGGGGTTTAAACCGCCGACCCCCCCCCCCCCGCTAGATCCGCCCCTGGGGTCCCGGGGGTATCAAGGTTTGACTGTCTTACTTATTTAAAAACTACGTTAAACACGATCGCAAATCAACCTACGGCAATTTCAGAAGCCTTGAAATGTGCTACTCTACTAACATCACTGAGGCATAGGTAATCCGAACTTAATTTCTATGGGATATACAATCAATATATTTATTTATTTGAATTTTAACAAACATCGAGGTTATCCATTCTTTGAGCAAGGTTGAATCAAATATGTTTATTTGACCATGGGTTGACAACGCGTGCAGAATAGTTTTTGACGAGTGGTGATTATTAATTTGTATCATGAAGCGCCACCTACGATTACTTCGTTATAATTGGATTTTGCCCTTGATCTGGATGATATCACTCTTTCCTTCTCTTTCTCTTGACTTTTCTCCCTCTCGAATCCCTTTCTCCTCTCCCTCTGTCTTTTTTTCTCTCTCTCTCTGTCTGTCCATAGACGTAATATAGAAACGTCTATGGTCTTTCTATTACGTCTATGGTCTGACTCTCTCTTCCCGCCTCCCTTTATCCTCTCTCTGCATTTTTGTTTCTGTCTCTATCTTTCTCTCTCTCTCGCTCTCTCTGTCCCTCTCTCTGTGTCCCTCCTTTTCTCTGTTTTCTCTCCTTCTCTTCCTCTTTTTCTATATCTCATACCCTCTTTCCCCTCTTCCTCCGCCCTTTTCTCTCTCTCCCCCAATTCACTCGAAAACTCTTACTTTAATTACTCCTTAATGCATAGTATAACAATCTTCCCAATTAGTAACTCTGATGTAAACCAATGTGCGGTTTGATCAGGGATGTGTGCAGGGCTTGTGAGTAAACTCACACATCCCTGTTTAACTCACAAGCCCTGGTTTAATAATCCCGAATGCATGTTTTCATAAATTCATCGTAGGTTACCAACACAACGCGCTGGTGACCACTGCAATTCTTCACAGTTGAAAGGAAATGAATAATACGTATATCTTTAAATATTCCCGTACACTAGTATTCGACTGACCTCAAGGAGACGCAACAAGTATCTGTTCTTTACAGTCGAAGGGAAATTATTTAGAAAAACACCCATCGAATTACCAGCAAGAGACCTTGCGTACATTGCAAGGAATGTAAGGTCGATTTGAAAGGCAATATTTAAATCACATTGAAGATCGAAAACAGAGCTAATGAGAAAAGTCATATTGGAGGAAGCAGTATATACATGCAGATACCCTCAAAGAGTCCTTTCGAAAAAGAGGTTTGGCTTTCTCAACAACGATTCTTTTTTTTCATGAGCAGCAACAAAGTTCAACCTAATGTGCCCCTCACTTTGAATGCAAATAATAGGCTCATAAAAAAATTATTGTTATATCCTGACGAGTGTCAATATTTACAAATAAATAACAATCTATTATAGAACGGGACAGTCCCCCCCCCCCCTTCCGCCGTCTTAGATACGGGTAACGCCAATGGTCTAGGCCTACACGAGTTAATATGGCCTTAAAGATTGAGTTCTGGTAATGATAGAGAATAAATTCTCACACAATTCTCAACAAAACTCACACTGAATGTTCAATATTACAAATAAGTGACATGTGCCAAACGATTTGGGAAGAAAATGTATAGGGGCGGAGAAATGAGCATAGAAAGAAAAGGAAATCAAGCTATAATTAGGTTCTCTCGACGAACGATTCCCATACCAGAGCTCAAGATTAACTTTTAAGTAATAAGGAAATATAAATCATGCTATTGGCAGGCTTCATAGTCTTCTGATCAAATACTAAACAACCAAAATGCCATTCTAAGACACATTTCTGGTTTGCGGCACGTGTCTAAAAAATCATAACCTGTATGGAGTACAGACAAATAAAAACATAATTTAGCATTATCTCTCATTAGGCCTTAACGAAAAAGATGTTAAGTGCCAAAACATGAAATCTTTTTTCTTTTAACTTTTTCTTTTAACTTTTTCTTTTAACTTTTTCTCTGTTTGGGCTGATATTTCTCAGTGTTGAATGCTTAAATATTTTTTCTCTAAAAAACGATTTAAACAAAAATCTTGGTTTTGGGGTCAGTCGCAAAGGGCAACACAACAAATATCTTTTTTTTGTGTGTGTAGGCTTTAAAGGAATCGATTTGTGGTAAGATAGCAAAGTTGCGTCACAGGAACAAACATGGTCATGGCAAAAATGTAATACTAAAAATGCGTCACTCATGACTGTAGGGTGCACTTGCAACTTAATTGGGTAGTATGCATGCACTGGAGGGGGGGGGGGGAGGGACATGAATATGATTATTATTAATGTATATTATATCTATTTGAAGACACCGGGAGGAAAACTAGTGAGCATGAGCTTTTAATTTTATTAGGATTTATTGAATCGGTACATTTTTATTTACATTCTAAAACTGCCATGCGGCTATGAAGGCCTATACAGTCACTTTATTTATTACTTCTTTAAAATGTTATTTTTTTTAATAAATCAAATAAAGATGAAAATCTTTTCCAACATCATATATGAAAGCATCTGGCAACGGTTTGACCATTCAATATCTTGAGAATTCTTACGAAGCAATGGCCATGTAGGACGGGCAAACCCTACGTTCGAAACCCAGGGGCTAATCGCGTTCCTTTGGATAATACTAATCCTAATTACATAAATTACAGCGTATGATCTTGGATTAAAGCATCGTTCTGTAACGTTTATGTAAGAATAATGTGAAATCAGACCCAAAGCAATCAAGTGGGAAAGGGCCTACATTGAAGCAAGCCATGTGAACGCAAACAAAACGAAGAAGAAGAAAACAGATGGGGACTGCATTATTAATATTGCAATCATGGTTATTAATAAATAGGCACATATTCCTACAAGCCTATGTTGGAACGTGTGTCAGAATGTATCAAGAGTGAATCGAATAGGCAGGTGCGTCGATCGGGGGGGGGGGGGGGAGTTCAGTTAACATTAAACTTATCTTTCCTTCCTCCGGATACCTTAATGTGTTGTATTTGTCTTTATGTATCCTGTAGACGTGCATTAACAGCACAGGAATATACGTACATCGCTTGCTGGAAGGGGAGGGGGCGGGGGTCTCTAGTCCGAATACAACTATTCTTTATTCAAAATGTATTTGGAGTTTTGAAAATTTTGAACAATGATAGTTGACTGTGGTGTAATGTATAGTGTAATGAAGCATTTTATAAACCTAGCAGTATAATTTGTTATCAAAGTATGTTTAGAAGAAACCACCTCACCGCCCGACTATTGCCAATTCAACGATTTTCGCAGGGGGTGGGGGTGGGGGGGGGGGGGGGGGAGGGATCAGCTCCTCATAATTATTAGGCCTAGGGTTGAAATTACAGAAATAACATCATCCGCAGATATCAAAGTAAATTTACATTGAAGCCGCATTATATCACGTTGAATTTGACTAATTAGACGAAAAACAGATGTTCTGTCGATCACCTATACATATGACGAAAATAACTCGACAGGGTTTTGGGGGGATATTATAGATTTTTTTCTCCATGTTATTGTTTATCGAACAGGATGCGACAAGGAGTTAATGAATGTCGGTCACAAACAAGAATTAGATTTCGAGAATTTTGGGAAATGTGGGAGAAAAGGAAGCGCGGTTTCAAATTCATAATCATGAAACTGGTATTCCCACAGATTATTTATCTTTTTTCTCAGAACGTACTGTAACAATTCTGTAACTTTTTCCTTTCACGCACGCACAGGTAACCTTCAAAGGGTGAACCTTGGACTGTTAACAAAAAGGGAAGGGGCAGGAAAAAAAAAGTTTCTCAAAACTGATAAAAGTTCTTACATTTTGCAGTGTTCAACCATAACATTTCTGACAATGTTATTCAAGTATCCGAAGGGAGCCGTCTTTTACAGCGATACATAATGACGTGTACATGCTATTTTTGTTTCAGTTGGGTTGGTGTGGGTGCCCATGCGCCTCACCGGATCCGCCGATGCAGTAATTGCACCTGTTTATGTCAATATTATTTATAATAACAACAATCGTTTCTGTCCATTTGGAACCAACAATTTAATTCATTAATTCAGTCAGACATTCATTCATTCGAGTTAGACATTCATTCATTCATTCAACCACCCACCATTTATTCATTCATTCATTCATTCATTAACCTATCCATCCATTCATTCATCCACCAATTCATCCACCATTCATTTATTCATCTATACATTCGTTCATTCATTCATTCGTCCATCCATCAGTCCATCTATCCATCATTATTTAATTGACTGATTAATTCATTCCTTCAAACGTAACAATGAATTAGGGAAAAGGCAAGAATATAAATATAATTTGTTAATAATAATATAGAATAGGCCTAACCCGTGAGGACAATCACTGAATCATTAACCAGTGTAATTAAGCATTCCAATTAGAGTATTAGTTTGTTCTTACCACTTCAGCCTCATCGAATCGGTACTGACTCATCTCGAGGTGGCCGATGTTAAAGAGAATCTTGGCCGACGGGTCCCCGATCCCCAGGAAGGCCTCGAGAGCGGAGTCGACGTTCCCCTTGTCGAACGTCAGCACGCCATCATGCCAGACCTGTATAATGTCCTTATGTGTCTGCTTATCCATGGTCGACGATGTCGCCTTCCGACGTCGAAAACAAAAACCGAGATGGGATTATTGAAATGTCAACGCATCCGAATTAAATGAAAATCAGTTTACTCCAAGATTTATACTTATTAGTGGTCTTTGTGCATCCCGGCAGGTACCGTCGTCGTATATCGTGGTTCAACGTTATGCTAAATGTGATTTACTCTAGTCTTAAGAGGTAAATAAAGCTCTCCCGATTCGTCAGTTCGCTGATTGGTCCGAAGTGCTGGTTATCTCGAAGACTTCGGAGGTACCAGAATACCTCCAGGAATGAAATATACTGTATTTATCCTTATACAATATTCCAAACTTGCCTCACAAAAACATGAGCGCAGAGTATATACCAAGACCCAGGCATCAGGAGTGCATGCAGGGCCGATCCAATTTGGTATGGTACTCATATACAATATACTAACTACACCAGGAAGTGAGTGTAGATACGGTGTAGTGGTATACAAAATACCTGTTATTCCCTATTTCGGCTTGTTGATCGCATAAAGAAAAGAATCAGACAATAAGCCCGTTTGGGCGATCACTGTTTTGTTTGGGTTCCTTTATGTGTCACCGAAGCGGTGACCTCTTATATGTACTTCCTGGTAATAAAAAACCCAAATGCCTATATACTGAACATTTTATGGCACATTAATGAAATATACGTTTCTTTACAATTAATTTGTCTAGGCATAATCAAGTAGGCCGAAAGGCTTTATAACTCCCCCCTTAAGACTTCTAGGATGATGTGACTTTCAAATACACGGTCAAACCTAATCTGCAATGCTAAATTCTAAAGAAGAATTGTCCTTACTATTGAGCCCCTGGTATCAATAACTAATCCTATAAATGACAAATGTGTTTGTTCATTTTGTTCTGTTCTAGTTGATGTTGTTTGTATTTTCTTGCCTGTTAGAGAATTAAGGTGTAAAAGAACATTTACCGATACCTGTTTTGTTTGTGTTGTTTTTTTTTGTCACAGATTTTTTTTTGGGGTAAGTGCTCCCCCCTCCCCCCCCCCCCCCCCCCCCTCTCACCCAGCATCACAGAATCGGACCCGCCACTGAAAATGGATTTGAGCCCCTCATATAAAACAGTCTCCAAACTATGGATAACCCAATGGTATCTGTTGTAATAATGTAAAGAGCGCCATCACCCTCTCGTAACGAAGTAGGCTCTTGATCAAGCTTGGAGGTTGGGCTCACATATAATTATAACGCAAGCTCATACAATAATCATCTCATTCAGTCTTTCTCCCCCTTTCTCCATCTTTGTCAAAATCCCTTTAGATGTCAGCCCTCCCTTTTTTTCTGCTTGTGTTTCTCTGCCAAAGTCGCGCGCGCGCTCTCTCTCTCTTTCTCTCAATCTCGGTCACACCAGTCTCTTCTTTTATTTCTCTTAGTTTCTGTCTCTCTCCCCCGTCACCTCTACTCCTTTTCCGTCTCCGTTTGTCCCCCCCCCCCCTCTCTCTTTCAAAGACACTTCCCCTCTTTTCAATAGTTACTGCTTGTTTTTCTAAGTTTTCTTCCTTTTCTGTTTGTCTCAACCCCACCCCCTCTTTCTCTTATTGTCCTTCTACATCCCCTCTGTCTCATTCTGTCTCTCCCTTTCTCCTAGATAAACTCATTCTTTGTCTTTATTGCATATCCAAAGTTCCAAATAGCCCTTTTCAAACAAAACCCTTTATAAAAAGGAAAACACTTGATGAAACACAGATCTTGTTCACATTAGTCCATTTGATTGGTCTCTATTTTTTTTCTTTTCATTTAAGTTGAATAAAAAATATATAAACAAGCAAAAAAAGAAACCACAATGCATTCATCATAAACATAAGACAAATCAATCAAAATTAAATAATTTATCCTAAAATGATAATGAATACTCAAGCCCACAACATAAGATCTGACAAAAACAATTAATAAATAGTTCCATTTCATGAGCCTTATATTGACTAAAATGTAATATCAGTATGAAATACTGAGTTTATGAAAAGCTATTTAAATGTTACTATCCTCTTCAATTGCATAGATACTCTAAAAGTTAAAACAAAATTAGATTGAACTATGTGTATCTTTAATCAAAATATTGTATCGAGATAGAAATAATCAAACTACAATCCAGTTTAAATTCCTCATCCTACTCATTATCGATAGACATCACTTAAAGTGAGATTCTGCACAGATGTGTAAATTTGTATTTTATATCCTCCACCAATACCAGCAAAGACATTTTTAAACCTTTCTTTATCAAAATTTTGAGCAACAGAAACTGTTCCCTATAAAATAGTATTTGTTTTAGAATTCATTTCTACAGACAAATTATGTTTAATTTTTTTTTTAATCTAGTATGGTACATATGAAAGTAGGTATATGTCTACTCTACATGATACCAAACTATATTTGAAGGTATTAAACATGTTTGAAATAATGAATGGAAATCTAATTATTACAGACTTGATCTAAAGCAACATTTGAGATTGAATGTTAATGTGATATTTCATAAAATGGACTGTCTAAAACCACATTTACATCAATGATAATATTCTGGGCTAAACAGCGCTTAATATCAAAAATGTCTTTGAGCGTATTACAGATATGTCACTACCCCGGTCATCACATTCAGGCTTGCTCACAAACAATGTGTGCACATTCTCCACTCCCTGGGGATCATTCCAGCTGGGCACCATTTTACAGAGACGCTCACAATGCTGAGCAAACTACAACGACTTCTACATCCTTCTAGGTACCCATTTAATACCTGGGTGGAGAGTGGCAAATGTGGGTTCATGTCTTCCCAAAGGACATTAGTGCTAGGATGGGATTTGAACCCTAAATCCATGGATTTAGAGCCAAGTGAATGAACCAGTATACCACGTTACCTCCACATGTTAATCTTACATAAATCTGAAAACCTATTTGTGCAGTAGCACTCTAAATAATCGCTAAAAGTTAAAACCCCATTACACTACTTACAGCTACTTGCCCTCTATATAGCAAACAATGCCTAATCGGTGACCATTGGTCCCCCATGGTCCCCTTTTTCTTACGTTAATTGAGAGCTGATTTGATGACATAACCATCTGTCAGTGACCATGCAGGGTGGTCTAATCCCTCCTGGCCAAACTAGTGCAGAAGGGCTTTAAAAGACTACAGTTCCTTTGTGAAAAATGACATTACTAATTTTGATCTTCATAACAGAAGGACAGTATCAAACCCCCAAATCGTGCACCCTTGGGTACAAATAATGAGTATGTTACAATTTCTTCCAGATAAAAAAAACAATTTTAAACTTAATTTTAAAAATGAATAAAAATAAAGGCACACTGATGTAAATGTACATAACAAACTTATGACACAAAATATTGAATATCAACAAATATATTGCATGTTTCATAACTTCCGACACACTCTACATAATACAAGTTTATTCACAGATACCAGAGCTACTTGCTCGGTCATTTCAGTTGCCAATATGATGGAAGGAGGTTCTATAATTGTTAAGATCATGTGAAGACAACATTACAGAAGACAAATTTTTGCATCAGAATTTTGCTATTCTGATTGAATCATTAATTACATTTGGAATTTTTTTTTCATCATCATCTGTTTCATAATATGATTTTCAAAATTGAGAAATAAACTTAAGAAATTAAAAAGAAACATGAATTGAGCTCTTAAATGCAATAGAATTTTAATTTTGCCAGTACAGTGATCAATTCAAAATATTTGGAAGTTTTATTCATCATTTAATGTTTCCCAACAAAATGATTTTTAAATGGAACAATTAACAGAAGACATAAATTAAGCTTTGTTATCGCAATAGATTTCTACTGATGCAATTTTGGAAATGTTATCATCAAAGCTTGACGAACAGTGCAATTTTCAAATAAACTTCATAGAAGACGCGGATTGAATTAGAATTGTGATTGAAATTATTGATTAATAACATATGGAAGATTTTACTATTATCAGAAGAAGTATTGATGGAGGCAAATTTAGAGAAGACGTAAATCAGAGGTTGCATCAAATTCTAATCTTGATACTGAATGTATTTGATCAATGATCAATAAATGGAAGCTTTTAATTAGTCTACAGTTTTCATAGCATGATGAGTTTCAAATGAAGACAGTTTTACATTAGACATGAAGTGACAGACTATTTTTTGGTCAGAATTCTACTTTTGTGATTGAAGATATTTGATCAATAACAAATGGAGGTTTAAAGGGATAGTTGAGTTTTGTTGCAGAGGGCGCTACACAAAATAAATTTTTGTGAGATAATGAAAAACTGAGTAACAAATTTGAAAGAACATACAGTTTAAATGACAATATTATCTTTGTTTGATCAAAATCGGTTCAGAGACGGCTGAAATATCCATAAATATAATGACTTCTAATACTTGTGTACCACCACAAATATTAGATAATTTGAACCAGCCGTTGAAAGCCGTTGGAAAAACACAATAGCCCCTTTTACGTTGTATTTCAGCCAATGCCGATGTTGGTTTTTTTTGTTGGCTTTTTAGTGTTGGTTATATTACGCACAACCAGCCGGCCCACATATTGTTATTATTAATTAATTAAATAATTAACGGTCACCGTATTTTTTTGAAAGTGGAGCTGAATTGGTATGATTGTATTGGCTAAATTTCACACATTTTGGGGTCTAAAATTACCTTCATAGCTATTTTAGGTCCTAAAAGGGTACCGGTACTAGAAATGTCATAGTAACCATGCACTATGAAGGCATTTGCGATCTGAAAACAGAATTTAACTATCCCTTTAAGTCATAATGAGCGGCCATTTCATAGATATACATGCATGATGTTATCAGCGATGCTTGCAGCATATGGCACAGGTGGGATAGATAATCAGTGATATCCCCCTTGTAAGGATTGCCTATAGGCAAGACTTCAGTTGTATCAGTAGCTTACATAAGCCAGATTTATCACACTTTGTTTCAAGAAAAACTACTACTAGTATTTCATCATGTTTCAAAAGGACTCTCAGACTACGGAGTCACAGCAGTTTAATATTTCCCACATACTTGCTGTTTCAAAAATTACATGGCACAAGAAAGATCACTAATGTGAAGTATGGCACATCAAAAATAATTTCAATCTAAAAAAATTAAGACTTTGTTCCTTGAGTAAAAAGGTGCATTAAAAAAAAAGTATCTTCAATACTTTCAAAGGATTTCTCTGAAAATATCTCAAAATATAGCAGCAGATTTTATTTTGTATGGCACAAGGGATGACAAACAGTATCTAGGATGAATTGCGTCAAATTGTTTGACATTGTATGCCCACAAATAGTAATTTGAATATTTCAAATACTACTTCAATCTCTCATTAAACAATTAAAATCCTAAATATCTAGGTCAGATTGCTATATCTTGCAAAATCCATAATCAGATTTTACAGTAGTTGGTTAATGCAGTGCATTGTGGGCTTAAGTGTCCCTTTTTAATAGTTTCTGATCAGTCATATTGTACCCCATACAAAATACATGCACATGTTCTTTGAAAGAGGGGACCCATATATAGGATCAGAATCAATTCTGGGAAGAAAATTCAAGTTTTAAGTGGAAAACACATTTAAAAAATAAAATACTACTTAACAATATCAATGCATCATAATGAGTGATGATACATCCTCAAAGCTAAAAAGGCAGAAAGACGTAAAATTATATCTTCATCTTTTTTACCAACAAATATTTCCTCCTTTCAAAGACACGTCATATATTTCAACAGTATGCATATAAATTTACATCCATTACAAATAATATTTAACTCTTTGGAAATCCAAATACTATAGAATCCGACTCCAACTCTCTTCTCGTACCAACAGATGATAGACAAAAAGTTTTTTCCAAGTTCAAAGGTCCGCTCTTAACCATTTGAAGAACGTTTCCACGGTCGAATCTTTTCAAAAGAAAACTGTTGTTTGACTGTCTTTATGGAATGGTCCTTTTCTATGACCAGCGAGCGAGCTGCGTTAGTTCTAAATGTTTCCAGCACAAATCGGTAAAATTTGTCCTCCACTGTCCAAACATCGTTGTTCTTGAGCGTGTCTAACGTGTAAGGCAGAGGATTGAGCTTTTGCACTGTCTTGCGTAGGTGAGATTTTTCTCCTGTGGGCAGAAAAAAAAAATGAGGAAATGGTGAACATTTTGTAACCTCAAGTTACAGAAAATTTCGGCAATACAGGGTCAAAGATGACTTGGTACAGTCAAACCTGCTTTAGTGACCACCTGTCTACAAAGACCACCGTTTACAACAAGCACATTTTTTGTTTCCCTTGAAAATGGTTTCTCATTGAAACATGTACTAAAGGAACCTGTCCACAAAGACCACCTGTCTACAAAGATTACTTTTTGTGTTTCCCTTGGGCGGTTGCTATAGACAGGTTTGACTGTAAAATGTTTCATTGCTATTTTTACTGGCTGGGGGAAAGCAGAATGGTCGAATGTACAACGCACTCCTGTAAAAATTAGTGATTGATATCCCACAATAAAGGAATTCTTAATTTCAAGCCTGTACCCAACACTATACCTAATCCTAACTTCAAGGCCTCCTTCAGATAAGATGCGGCAAAATCCTGGAGTGTATTTATGATGATGCAAATTAAAACATGCGTCGCACGTTAAAAAACTGTGGCGTTTTTGTTGCAGCTTTTTACAACATTATATCTGAACGAGTCAAAACCCCTTTGTTACCCTTACCCTAACCCTATACCTTTGATGAAATTAAGCCCAGGGCATACATGTATGTCATTAGATGATCAGGGCAAATACTGGATAACTATTCTGACAAAGTAACCACAGGACCACATGAGGCATGTCTTCATTAGCTCGAGATTGCCAAATAGCTCGCTATTTCTGATTTGGGAAATAATCCTGAAGTTACAAATCACTTCTTCATCGGCTCGAGATTCGACCTCGCAATCTCGGGCTGATGAGGACACGCCTATGGAGAGTAGAAGAGCCAAGTACATGTTTTGAGAAGTTGTGGGTTGGAGGAATCAACTGAAAAGATCAGATGCTATATCTAATTTTGGGAGGTTCAAACCACGAACGACAGTGTCAGGGTTAATGGCACTGTCTGTCCCTTGAAGAGGATATTCAATTCCTGTTGCTTGAATACTAAGGGCATGTTATGCCTTATTTCAACAATCATCTGCAGGCACAGACTCAAGTTTGACACTTTACCACACTTGATAAAGCCTTGGGTAGAGTCTAGCTCTGTCAGTCTCTGGCTGTGTCCTGAGCAGCTAAAGTAAAGAGCCTATGCAGCACGCCTTCAGCATAGTCTCACCGCGCAGACACCGTCACAAACAGCGACTGATAAGGGTATATGCCTGCAAACTATTTCAACATTACGCTTCACAAGGGCTCATGTTATATTGGAGAAAAGAAAATTGTACTGTTTTCACACTGGCAAAATTTTGCTTAACCCGTACTATAGGTGGGGTTAAGGGGGGTCTTAGCCCCACCTATAGTACGGGTTAAGCCTATTCCACTTTCTGTTCAGACTGGCTTTTACCAAAGTGGGCTAAAGTTGGCTAACCCCACCTATAGTACAGGGTTAACTAACCCTGCAAAATAGCAGGGCTAACCCCGCAATTGTGGTGCTAACTCCTGCTAACCCCGCAATTGCGATGCCAAGCAAATGAATGAGAACAGAAACGAAAAATGGTCCGGTACTACCCAATGGAGCGTATCGCAGCTGGCCCGATGCGACGTAGGAGCCCACTGTCCAATCATAACATTCACGATATCCGGGGCTAACGAAACTGCAGTGAGAACAGCGTGAATTTTCTTATTCCGGAATAGGCGCTAGTACGGGACTAAAAACAGCGTGTGTGAAAAGCCAAAAAAAATAGTCCGGGGTTAAGGATAGTACGGGGCTAAGCAAAGTACGGGGTTAAGCAAAACCAGTGTGAAAAGAGTTTAGGATGATAGCTTATTAGTTTGCGGATGCCCTGGAGCGCATTGATCGGTAGGTGGAGCGGATGGGCTATTCAATCCAACCTCACGTTTTGTTTTATTTGTCTACAGATTCCTAGGGGGACAAGATTATCGATACATCACAGGACGAGGGTTATGGTAGGTCATCCCAAGAAAGTGATTAAAGTAGAGAGGGAGAGAAAGAGAGAGAGAGAGAGAGAGAGAGAGAGAGAGAGAGATAGATATAGATAGAGAGTGAGAGAGAAAGAGAAAGAGAAAGAGAAAGAGAGAGAGAAAGAGAGATAGATAGATATAGAGAGTGAAAGATAGAAAAGGGAAGAGGACAGTAACAGAGAGAGCTAGAAAAAAAGGGGAGATGGAAAGAGATCTCAAGAGAGGGGGGGGGGGGGGGGGTAGAAATGGGGAAACAGGCAGAAAAAAGAGAAGCAAAAGCAAACAATCACATAGAGAGAGAGAGAGAGAGAGAGATAGATAGAGAGACAGACAGACAGATACCTAGATAGGTAGAGAGAGAGAGAGAGAGAGAGAGAGGGGGGGGGGGGTGGAGGTGGGGGGGGGGGGGGGGGGAGATGTCCAAAGCCTTTTAGGAGCCAACTTTTAGATACCAAATACTATAAAGTTATTCTGCAATATATGCATATAATTCCAAAAACATGCATATCACAGAAAAATGATGTTCAATGTCTCGTGGGCTACGACTCCACAAGATTCCCTTCAAAGCCTGAAGAATGCTATACAAACCTTTCATAAAAATACGATGTGCTCCTTTAAAAAATGATGGAAGGGAGGCCTCTAGCATCGCTACAAACTCCTCCATATGCTCCGTTACTCCAACCAAGAAGTATTTATTGACGACGTTGGACTTGGCTTGTTCTAAGGCCCATCTGCTGCCAGGTTTCCTGAACAAAAGAGCGATATCAATCAGAAAGAAAACAGAAACACATGAGTATGTGAGGAGCAAAAGGTCACAACTGCTTGTCATAATAATATATACACTATTAGGCTCTTATATCGTTTTGCTTGCTCTAAGGTAGATGTTATGCGCAAGTTACTTTGTTTTGAGAGAGAGAAATAAATAGGTCAAAAACTAATTTGCCACAAAATAGTTTATTTTATCAAGTGTTATTCCATCATCATTTAATATACCTCAAAACAATACATAATTAAACAAAAAAATTGAGCTTTATTTTTTGATCATCTTTACCGGTATACAAACTAGAACATGGAAAGGAATACAATTGGAATGTATATAGTATCACTATAAAATCAAAGGGACTTTTTAAAGCCAATACGTCCTATGTTACATCTTACAACTTTGCTCCATAATAAGAGGAAAAACCATAAATAGAATTAGCAAATAATGAGAAGCAACATTTTGAAAATGTCTAGCAAGGATGAAAGAAAATTTAAATTACTTAATTCACATTAGTGAGTAATATAATAGCCTGCAGTAGCTTTCAGAATGAGCTCAAATTACAGAACATGCCGTCTGTTAATATTATCTAGGGTTTATGTTCTTTTTCTCATAATCAACCTTTCCCTTTTTCCCATCCTAATCTGTGAATAGATGTAATCGTTCATTTATTCATGTAGATCCGGTTTTATGACTGACAGGTCGTACAATGCATATATCCATTACTTGCAAGTCATTATAAGCGCTCTCATATGCACAGGCCATATATAGAAATGCATGCATTATCTGTTATTAAGACTCGGTATAATGACTGAATGGATCATAACACCTAGGAAAAATAAAAAAATTGCATAGACACATGTCTCCCTGGGGATCAAATGTTCATACAAGTTACATTCTCACACATGAATCACAATTCATTTCTCTGAAAACCCCTGGAAGCGGAACAAAATTTTGGTTTACCTATTGGTTACGATTTGATTTTGGATATATAATAACATGGCACTCTGCCCCTAAGGTTAAAAAAGAGAGTCCCTGTGAAAAAAAAGAAGAAATTGTCTGTGGATCATTAAATGCATAAATTCACAAAACAAAATATGGAAATTGTAGTCAGTTGGAAAAAAAAAATCTCAACCTGCTACCATTTGTATATCATCCGAAAATGTTTCCTTTAAAAATTACATTATAGTATCCAAATGCTCATGACATATGTGATTAATTTTTTTTAGGGGAGTGGGGTGGGCTTGTCAGAAATGTTACCAAAATACACATGAAAGACCATAATGCACCTGATAAAATTTAATGTGTTTATTTTTTTCTTCACATAGCAGAGATTTCGAAGAAAATAATGCCCCCCCCCCCCTCTTTTGTGTAGATACTGATTCATCATTTCCTTGGAAAGGGTTTTTTCTTTAATTCTCAAGGTTCCCTTCTTAAACAGCATTGAAAATCTTTTCTCAGGATTAACATGTTTAGCAAGTTAGTTTCATATACATATTCCCACAACTTACATTGCTACACAGTCCTGTACAGGGCATCACCATACAGCAATCACAAACTATTGCTTTCACTTCTTGCCCCATACCCTTCTACCCGTATCTGCTCAATTCCAAGGCCTCTAGAGAGCAGTATAAATATTCCCACCTTACAGAATGAAAAAATACAGAGAAGGATATGAATTTGCTTTTCCTGATATCCTGGACTTTCTTATGATACATGTACTCATGTATAGGCTACATCTTGTTAAAGGTAAAGACCAGTAATGGTCATGCGATTGCATTGTGAAAGAAACGTTGTGGAATCGATCAGAAAAGGTTGATCATCTAGCATCTAGCATCTGCAAGGTTCTGGAATCATCAAAATGATAAGAAATTTGGCCCATTCTTCGTAAAGTTACAAGCACTATACACAGAAAGATGTATATGGGACTACCCTATCTCTCTCACCAGACCATGAGAGAGATAAATTTACCAAATATATGAATTAGTAGGCGGTTTCCCGGCAAATTTTTTATCATCATGTATTAGTCAAAACATATTCTTTCACATGATTGGTAATGAGAGCTTCCATTTCATTTTTTGAAATTGGGGCGTTGCCAATACTGGTCTTTACCTTTAAACCCTTAATAAATAAACCTGATAAATAATTTAAAAACATTTAAAACATATGTCCCTTTTGCAGCCAACCTCAAATTCTGTAGAACTTTGCAGGAATTATGAATATGTCATGTATGTCCTATCTGTGAAATTTAAACGTTAGCAGTGTCCTCATATTCAAATTATGCAAGGAAACCCGTTTACTTGCTAGACTTCACTGTCAGACACTATTGAGTGACTGACTGGCTTTTTTCTTTTTTGGCAATAACATACATGAAAAGAGTTGTAAAGGGTACATGAGCATTTGTCTACATCAATAACCCACTTTTTGTGATGGCCAAGATTAAACTGATTGAATCTTTGCGCAGCATAAAACGTATGACCATTCGGTACATTTGTCTGAAAATCAAGACTATTACTTTTGGGCTCTATAGCCCTAAAGTAGATTTGACAACTAATAGTCGTTATTTTCCCACTTGAAGACATTTTCAAGCCCCACCTTTTTTTGGGAAGGTTCTAAATTAGTATTATCTTTCAAATGCAGTTGGAATTTAACTTTTTCATTTTTTTGGCCTGCAAATGGGGCGCAGTATTCTTCTGAATAAATAATTTGATGGAATAAATAATAGGCCTAAAACGGAAGAGGTTGCTTTTATTGTGTCTCTTGGTGCTTTTATTGTGTCTCTTGGTGCTTTTATTGTGTCTCTTGGTGCTTTTATTGTGTCTCTTGGTGCTTTTATTGTGTCTCTTGGTGCTTTTATTGTGTCTCTTGGTGCTTTTATTGTGTCTCTTGGTGCTTTTATTGTGTCTCTTGGTGCTTTTATTGTGTCTCTTGGTGCTTTTATTGTGTCTCTTGGTGCTTTTATTGTGTCTCTTGGTGCTTTTATTGTGTCTCTTGGTGCTTTTATTGTGTCTCTTGGTGCTTTTATTGTGTCTCTTGGTGCTTTTATTGTGTCTCTTGGTGCTTTTATTGTGTCTCTTGGTGCTTTTATTGTGTCTCTTGGTGCTTTTATTGTGTCTCTTGGTGCTTTTATTGTGTCTCTTGGTGCTTTTATTGTGTCTCTTGGTGCTTTTATTGTGTCTCTTGGTGCGTTTCTAGTACATACACATCGAACACAGTATACGAACATGAATTGTGGGATGTAGCTTTTATTAACTCGTCGTGATGTGAAATGAAGGCCTTGTCTCTGCGCAGGTGCTCTACATTGTTTGACCCGGGAAGCTGTGAGTTACTCAGAGGTCAACTAGGGCTTGCGTTTTTTATTTTCGATCCAACTACCATACTAGTAATATTGTCACGTTCAAAATTTGAACTATAAAAAAATCTGGCCCGTTTTGAATACACGATAACAATACACTAAAATATAGTTTAAGTACGTGATCTTACAATACACGTTTCAGGACAGCTTTGGATTTTTTCATCAAAAAATTAAAATCCTAAATATCTAAGTCAGAACACACTTTTTTCGGAGTTTCAATATACACAAATTTAAAGACGCATGAAAACGTGCTTGCATTTATCAGATGCAAATTTGTCTGAAACATGTTTGAAAATGCTTATTATAGGCTATACAAAAGTTGATAAACGCACCCTCTGTTTCATTTTTTTTGTTTTCTGTATAAATGTTGTAATGGCCAGGGTAAGGAAATTCCATAATCACCAATAAATATCATTTTTTAAGACAGCATCTTACCAGTGACCTGAGATCTTTTTTCTTCTTCTTGATATTACAAACATTTCTGAAGAATATGTCAAGTAAATACCAATTTCCAACTCTTTTCCAAGTGAGCGTTTTAACGGTGATTGCTGATGGACCATAACCCATCATAAACAGGGCTTACGAACCCCTCACCAAATTGTTAAAAGGTAATATTTGATACGCTTTAAAATACCAAATTACCCCTAGTAGGATTTTATCTCTAGTTTACCACCAGCCCAAGAGAGCAATGAAAAACAGCTTTTTCCCACTATCACCTCCTTCTTATCCGCCCATCTCAGCTCCGCCCCCAGGAGGGTACAACCCCCACCCCCCATGGGTACAACACCAACCCCCCTCTAATCTCAAGCAGCTCCCAGGACTGGTAAACTGACCTATTTTTAAGGTCACAGATTGAGACCAGCGAAGAAATGATAGTCTTGATATTCAGGCTTTTTACAGGTAGTGTATTAGTACTGACTTGAATGAAATAAAAGATTAAAAGTCAAATTAATCAAATGAAACAAATGAATTGGCTAGAGTTTGGTAGAGAGCCAACCTAATGGTCACACATCCCTATTAAAATGCACAGCTGATAGGGCTTTTTCTCGAACTGGACAGCTTAAAATATCCACTACCTTCAAAATCACTTTTTATTTGACCAATTAAGAAAACTGACCTTCTCAGATCTTCATAGATTCATGACATGTACTGGTAAACTTATTTCATTTTCTTTCCAACTCCAGTCACATAGTTCTGCTGTGAGATAGACTTTAAATGAAAATAAAAAATCATGAATTGTTGCCATCAAGTTACTTCTTCATACCTGCAAATCTTCCACAGATAAAATTAAGAATTTCTCAAGACAAAATTAGGAATATACCATGTATACTTTTTGTCTTTGACACAGATGATGTTAAAAAATAGAGGAACCCAAGGATCTGAACATTAGTTTGAAGGATTCATTGCTCCAAGATAGCAATGATTGGAAGCTATGCCTCTAGTACCCCCTCCCTATAAATCATGCATAGAGTTACATACATGTACAACTAGAAGACTCCCTGTTTGTGCTGTTATGTTTTGAAATGTCATATGTTTGTGATATATTGTTTAGAAAGACTAGACTATATCCTACACATTCTAGACCCCAAAACCAAGATCTGACCTTCAGATGGCGGGCGAGAGCTGATGATTATTCGTCTTCTCAGACCATTAGCAATATCCAAATGAAAAGAAGAGAGAAAAGAAAGATTGACTTGACCGTGAAGGAGGTGGACGGTTACTCTATCAAGAATTTCAACCCCTGTTCTCACCAGTGCATCGATGGAAATATCTTTTGCTGTGAATCATCTGGATCTTTAAGATAATGTCCTTTAGTACCCCCCCCCCCCTTTCCCCAAATCCAGAATTAGAAGAAAAAATTGCCCATCACTCGACTGTGAACTAGAAAGAACAGTTCATCAAGATTTCGAGCCCTTATTCTCACCAGTGAGATTGATGGAAAAATCTTCCCTATGGAAATTAAGTTTGTTAGTTTGCAACAAGTTTGCAGTGTAATTGCAGCAAGCTGATTTGGTACAAAACAAGCTTCCTTCTGCAAAATATTTGTTACCATGGTAATGCAATACTATTTACTTTAGTTTATCCAATAGCATTTGAACCGGCCAAAGTCATGAGTTTGGGTATTGTAAACCTCATTTCATTTCCAGAATTACAGACCTTCAGGATTACGAAACACAAAGTCATTACACTGATTTCCACCATTTCATCACCACCTTAAATACCAGTAGTTGTAAAATTGCAGTTCAGAGGTTTTGGATGCAAAATATCCATTCAATATCATCTAAATATTGCCTTCAGAGGTTTAGATGGCAATACTTCCACCTTAATTTGCAAAAAAGCAGAAATATATGCCCAAATGTTCAATGTTGAAGTGCATTCGCGATATCTATCCAGGCTGGATCGATATGATAATTGACCAAATATATCAATTAGTAGGCTGTTTCCCGGCAACATTTGTAACATTGCATATTAGTCAAAACATATATTCTTTCACATGATTGGTGATAAAAGCTTCCATTTAATTTTTTGAGAGGGGGGCGTTTCCAAAACTGGTCTATACCTTTAACATCTTTTGTTTGTAATTGAATGTCTACGCCCAAGCATTTCCTTGAAAGCATGTGCATGTATGTGGGTAGTGTGAAAGTACCTTGTGAAGGGCCAGGCTGTTGCTTCATCAAGAATTCCTCAAGCATTTGTCCTTACCACTTTAGATATACCAACTGAAAGATCTTGTCATCAGGTTTGAGAGGCAGACAAATATTCAAGGCAGTGATTAGGATTGCATAAGGCCAGTCATCTCATGTTAAATCGTTGAGGGCAGATACAACCTCCAAAATATGAAATAAACATCTGTCAAATATTTCAAGGAAAATGTGACATTTCATACCTAATTTGTGTTTATTTTACTTTCTGGAAATTGAAATTCCAGTTCGCCACACAGTGTGGAGGACTATATTCCATATACATTGCATGTGTGAAAGGAGTGGACTGTGAGAACCTGCTGATTGTTCCTTTATATAATACACAAGTAAATGGGATAGATATACCAAAGGCTTCAAGATTATTTAAATGTTCCAGTGCAAGATTAATCTATGCCGGTGTTAAAAGGGTTGTCAATGAGGTAATCAAGACCAATTCTATTGTAACTGACTATTTTCCAGGCCTCTGATTGGTCAAATTTAGTCAGTGCTGACTAAATTGTCGGTGAAAATGATATAAGTCGGTGATAACCACCGACTAATTGTTTCATGAAACGCCCCCCTAAAATGGGTAATTTTGCAAAGAATAAACTCTGTTGCACAAAGCAATCCTTCTTGTCAATCAGTGTTTATTTTTTGTGCAAAGTTGCATGTGTAGGGAAATTATCTCTCTTTCATCTCATATCTCATGTGCAAGAACTATAAATCTGTTACTCTTGCCATGCAATTATTCATGAGGAAAACATTTGGAGATTGCCAAAGAGCATTATCTCCATTTAATAGTAGGAAGATTTAAGATATTAAAGTGCCATCTTACAATTCAATGAAAAAGGTAAATTTATGTGAAATGATGCTACAAATTTGCAATGCAAATCAGGCCAACAGAGTGCCATGCTCAAATGAAAAACTGATTCGGTATACATTTTTACTATTATTAAAGTGATTTCAGCTCAAAATAACCCTATCAATCTGCAAATTGCTATTATATTGCCATTTCTAGATTCAGGATTTGGCATTTAATACATTTTGCAATTTACTGCAAAGGTTTAATAGAGGGCACTACTTTGGGGTTCAGCTATATTGGTTTTGGCTATAAATACACAGATCAAATGACTACAAGATGTTTCCCCGCTAGATGGGAAACATCGAAGAGTAACTTGAACTCTAACCCTCATGTCCTGGGCCGAGCTAAGCCGTCTTGTATTAAAGAAAAGATCTATATAGTTCCGGAACAGGTGAACAAAATAAACTATGAGCTTATCCATTGTTTTTGTGTTAGCATGGACGAATATCATAGCAAAATCTCACCTGAAAAGGATGGCTCTTCAAATGCCCTCATATTTGAAATATGAAAATAAATAGCAGAAACATTTGGACCAAACTATCATGCCGCATATATGTGTAGTCCCACATCCACATTTTTGTGTAAAGTTTATGTGACTTTCATCAAAGTCAAATCCTTATCATCTTGATGATTCAAAAACCTCACAGTATAGGCCAATTCTTATGTACTACATAATCACTTTCCCAGTTGCTTCCAGGCGGTTTCTTTCACAACGCAACTGCAATACCAGAACTCAACTTTATCTTTAAGTCTCGCACACTCCCTTCGTTCATTCCATCCCCGTCTGTTTTTAATCTAATCGTCCCTCTTGTGCCAGCTGATCAATAAAATCTTGCCTTCGGCCATTCCCTACCTGCTCTATATAATGGATACATGTAGCGACCACTCTATCAAAGGGACTAGAGAATTCCAGGCTGGTTTCTAAAGTACTTTTTTCCATCCTATGTTCGTTTGTCTAAAACCATGCATTTGAATGTATCTATCTCTCCATCCTGCCCCACTAATATAATTCAATACTTCATTTTACATATAACAGATTGATTTTATTCACCTTTCCTTTCAGCTACTTAGGCCTTGCCTTGCAATCAAGTTTTCAGAGTTCTTTCTGTTGCATATTCATCTGACTAAAACCATGGATTTGCATATAACTATCTCTCTGTCCTTTCAAATCAATACCTCTAGTCCTACATGTACTTAATTAAAAGATCAATGTTATATATTTTTTCTTTCTTGGCTAGGTCTTCCATTCAAGAAAAGTTTCCTATCTAATTTCCATATCGTATTCATCTTACAATAATCCATCTACCTATCTATCCTTTTATATCCATATCTATAATTCACAGAACAGAATTAAGTCATCTTCTTCTCATCCCTCTTGGCTACACCTTCCATTAAAGTCGGGTTTCAAGAGTATTCTCCATTCCATATTCATCCCTCCATCCATCTCTCTATCTTCTCCTATTGATATTGATCGTTGAACTAATGGATCGATGTCAACAACCTATCCTCTTGGCTTAGTCTTCCTTGTCAGGCTGCCTACATTGTAGAAGTTTACAAGTATCATCTGTTCAACTTTCCATCTACCTAATATTCAAATTCTTTGAATTTTATCCATCTCTCAAAGAATTGAGGATATGAGGATGTAACGTATATTCATAATTTGTCTGGTATGTATAATTTATCTGGTATGTATAGATTTTTTTTTCCTTTTCTCTATCTTTCTTGCCCCCCTAACCCCTCTCCCCCGCTCTTACTCTTTCATTGGTTCGACCCCTCCCTCCTTGCTCTGTTCTTACCTTCTCCTTGCTTCCACTCTCATTTTTATCCCTTTTTATCCTTCCATCATGGATGAAATTAAGTTTGTTTTGTTTGTTTGTTTGTTGTTTTTTTTTTTGGGGGGCTACTTAATCAACACTGGATTTGCATAATAATTTCAGTGACTTATTGTCACAAATTATTTCTATGGGGGCTATTTGATCATGAAACACATATTCTGTTTTAGGGGCCACAGACTTGAGCCCCATTCTATTTCTTCTTCTTTTTTTCACCCCAACCCTCCAATGCTTACCAGCTTTCCTAGTTGTGCCCCAGAAGAAAGGAAATGTGTATATTTTTTAATTACAACGTTTAAAAAAAAAGTTTTCAGGGGCCACATGCTATTTTTCTTCACTCCTCCTCTCCACTGCCCCCTTCCCTAACCAGCATGCAGGGATGAATCTACAGAAGAAAAGAACTTGAAAAATTTGCTCGACTACACTGGCTCTTTATAAAGATACTTGAATATTTGTTCAATTATACAAGTGTGTGGGGTGACAATCGCGCACCCCTTTCTACCACATTTTAACCCCTTTCCCTTCCTTACCAGCATTCTGGGTTGTGCCCACAGAAAAAAGGTACTTGTATCCACATCCGCTCTGGTGCGCAGTCAAAGCCTTGTCTCATAACACATTCATCAAGCGTCTGGCAGAGAAAGTGAGAAAAGAAAATTAGGGGGAACATTTATTTCATTAGAATACACATTAGACCAGCCTACATTGTCTCCAATGAACCCGTAGAGCATTAACTCTAGTTGAATTAGTTTACTAATTTAATTTTTCAATAATATCATTTCACTATTTTCCCATGTGGACTGTTACTACTTAAGTAAATTAGAACACAAAGTGGTGGAGTTCCTGGATTTCTCCTACATCTGTAGGCCTTTGATACGATAAACCATGAAAATCAGTATTGATTTTATTATTTACGATATAAATCTACGTATCTACCTATTCTACTTTGCTATTGTTGCACCTCAACATTGCATCACCGAAACTTAAAACACATCGCCAAATTGCTCATACCCCCCCGCCCAATAGCGCCCTCCGTGACCCTTGCGTCCGAGCGCTGCCAACGTAACCTCTTCCTCTTATCACGAGTTCCCTAAAACACCCCTTGGTAAAGGCGCTGGGGATGGAGGGAGGGAAAATAGGTAGATACGTAGATTTATATCGTAAATAATAAAATCAATACTGATTTTCATGATTTACATCAATAAATCAACGTATCTACCTATTCTACTTTGCTAAAGACCAGCACAGATTAATGCCGGGTGGTAAAAACCAAGCAAACACATCAAGTTAATGAGAAATAGACGACGAAGCCGCCTTCAGAGAAGCGACCGCAAAGGCTTGTTCGCCCGCGGGCACATCTTTGAGGTAAAAAGCAGTAAAAGAACTTGGAGACTTCCAAAAAGCTGCTTTACAGATATCCCGAACTGAAACTCCGTTGAAAAGAGCCCAAGACGTACTGACACTGCGAGTATCATGAGCACGAGGAGTCCTGCCAGGCGTCAAAGCCTCAGGACCCGCAGCCTTGATAGCCAAGACTAACCACCTGGAGATCGTATCCCGAGATGCCGCCGAATGTGGCTCCCGAGAAACCAGAAAGAGCTGATCCGATTTGCGAAAAGGCTTCGTCTTGTGAAGATACCATTTGAGGGCGCGAACGGGACACCACAGTTTGTCCCCAGAGACCGAAGAAAAATCCGACAAGGGATGGAGCACCACTTCCACCGAATCTGACGTGTCAGACTGATTCTTAGCAATAAAAGAAGCCTTGGGGATCAAACGAACCCCACGTCCTTCCCAGCGGATATGCCCAGGAGCAACCGAAAGGGCATGAAGTGAGCTCCTACGCTGACCAGAAGCGATTGCCATGAGAAAAACCGTCTTGATCGTAGTATGTAGCAGCGTCGCAGAACACAGCGGTTCGAAGGGAGGGCGTACCAAAGCCTCCAAAACCTTGGGTAAACTCCACGCTGGCGTCAGAGGTCTGAAGGAGGGTCTCTTAAGGTAGAAAGACTTCAAAAGAGCCGCTAGCTGAGGAGCAGAAGAAACCGAAGTACCATCGGCAAACCCCGAATGAACAGCAGCTATAGCCGACCGATAGCCTCGAATCGTCGACAGAGCTCTCCCCTTGTCATACAAAGAGATCAGAAAGTCAGCAATAGAAGGTAAAGACGCCTCTCTAGGGGCGACGCCCACCTCCTCACACCAAGTGTGAAACGCATCTAACCTGGAGTTGTAAACCGTCCTGGTAGACTCTCGTCTACTCTGGACTAGAAATTGTGCAGCACGTTCGGAGAAACCTGACGAACGAGCCCTCTCCCCGATAACCGCCAAGCGGTCAGATGGAGGATTTCCGGACGCTGGTGTAGAATACCGGACAGAGGTTGCGACACCAGATCCGGATGACACGGCAACAACCAAGGAGTCCCCACCAGGAGGGCCAGAAGGTCCTGAAACCACGACCTCGCCGGCCACCAAGGAGCTATGAGAATCACCATCGCTTGATCTTCCCTGATCTTCCTGAGCACACGGGGAATCAATGCGAACGGGGGAAAGGCATAAGCCCTCCACCCCCCCCCACGGGATCGCGAAAGCGTCCAGAGCAAAAGCTCCCGGCTCCCGGACTCTCGAGCAAAACCGAGGAAGACGATGGTTGAGCGAAGTTGCGAACAGATCGATGTCGAGAACACCGAACACTTTCACCAGTTGCCTGAAGACAGTCGGAGACAGAGTCCACTCCGAAGGAAGGCACTTGCCTCTGGAGAGAAAGTCCGCTATGATATTCTCTTCGCCTGGGATATGTGATGCAACCGGGAACACCCTCGCTCCCTTGCACCACGCCCAGAGTT
This sequence comes from Strongylocentrotus droebachiensis, assembly GCA_035222895.1. Lineage (NCBI taxonomy): Eukaryota > Metazoa > Echinodermata > Echinoidea > Camarodonta > Strongylocentrotidae > Strongylocentrotus > Strongylocentrotus droebachiensis. The sequence goes on along the minus strand of JAVYIG010002662.1, from coordinate 22,134 downwards.
GAGAAGCCAACTCGTTCAGAGCCACAGAATGAGTGCCGCCCTGTCTGTTGATGTACGCCATCACCGACACGTTGTCCGTGAGAATCAGAACCGAGCGACCCACCAGACGAGCACGGAAGTGACGAAGCGAAGCAAACACTCCCATAAGTTCTAACACATTGATGTGGGGTAGAAAGTCCAGATGACTCCAGTCTCCTGAAATCATCGACCCCTGGCAATGACCCCCCCAACCCAACAGCGACGCGTCTGTGGTGACGGTCACGGAAGGGAGAGGAACTCGGAAAGGTTTTCCCTGAAGGAGGAAGGAACGACGAAGCCAAGGACCTAGAAGACCCTTGATTCTGGACGACAGGGGGATCCACGTCAAAAGAGAACTCACGCTCGGCTGATAAAACTCCAACAGAAGAAGTTGGAAGGGTCTCATCAATAGTCGACAATCTGGAAGAACGTCGACTAGACTGGAGAGATACCCTAGCCACTGAAGCCAACGCTCGGCTTTCACCCGACGCGCACATCTCAGAGACCGAGCAGTCCTGACTATCGTCTCGACCCTGTCGAGACTGGGACGAGCCAGCTGATGACGAATGTCCAGTTGAGCACCTAGGTAAGACGGCGTGCGAGTCGGAACAAACTCTGACTTCTCCCAATTTATGAGAAATCCGAGATCTTGAGTCGTGCTGATCAAAATCTGCATATGATCCAACAGCAGAGTCTCCGACTTTGCGACCAACAGCCAGTCGTCTAAATAAGCGAAAAGACGAAGGCCCCGACTTCTCAGAAACGCCATGACCGACGCCACGACTCTCGTGAAAATCCGAGGAGCAGGGCGCAAACCGAACGGGAGCGCTCTGTAACGGTAGAACTTGCCCAGGAAGGCAAACCCCAAAAGATCCCGCGACCGCGGATGTATCGGCACATGAAAATAAGCGTCGCGAAGATCCAACGAAACCGCGACGTCTGCGGGATTCAATGAAGGAAGGATGGTTGCCAGATGATCCATCCGGAAATGAACCTTTCCCAAATGAAGGTTGATCCGCTTCATGTTGAGAATCATTCTTAAAGAACCCGAGCTCTTGGGAATTACGAACACCGGTGACAAACAAAGAAACGGGTGATCGTCTACTTCTTCTATTGCCCCTTTCTCTAACAGAGACACGATTTCGGAGGAAATGTGACTCTGAAAAAGAGGGGACATGATCGGAGAGCGGCTCCGGAGGACGCCATTCGGAAGAGGTTCCACAATATCGATGAAGAACCCTTCTCGCACCACCGACAGAACAAAAGCGTCGCTGGTGATCTTCTCCCACGCCGGGAGAAATCCCCGGAGCCGCCCGCCGACCTGAGACCCAAGCACTCGGGGGAAGCCATCATCTAGAGAATGACTTCCCACCTCCACGAAAGGGAGCCCGGGAAGATGAATATCCCCCGCGACTACCCCTGGACGACCTACCCTTAGAGGTCGAACCACGAGACGACGCCCCACGGTAAGAAGAATCACGGTAAGACGAATCTCGAGACGAAGGACGACCACGATCCCGGTATTCCTCCTCGACCGGGTACCAGTCCTGAGGGCGGCCCTTAGACTGGCCGACGTTCTTACGAAAATAACCCGAACTCTTTGAACTCGTCCTACGAGGTCCGGAGGAAGGAACCGGCCTTTGGACATCGCGAAAAGCAACGGACAGGTCTCGAGCCTGCTTCTCACCATCAATCTCGGCTTGCAGCAGAGTAGAGAAACTATCTCCACAAAGGTGGGGACTATCCACCGGGATCTGCGGAAGCAGTCCTGGAATTTGACGCGGTCGAATGCCCAAACTAGTGAGCACAGCTTCCCGACGATGCTTCTCGATGGAATGCGAAGTCACCGCAAGCTGTGAGAAAAGAATACCCGAAACCTCTCTCATGACCTGCACCAAAATCGAACGATCCTCAACAGTGATATGGAGATCGTCCGCACTAGCCAAAAGGACGCCCCGCCGCCCCGCCGATAACTCCGGGACGACACAAGAATCTGGCACATACTTGTGAAACAAGGCTAACGATTCCGCCGCTAGAGACACAAACGGAGTAGAAATATCATCCCTCGCAGCTGAACCCGACGACTGAGCGATGGAACCAGAGTCCCAACGATCAACCGAGCCCCCCCTATCTTGACCAGATAAACAGGAACGATCCCCGCCTAACGGAGCACCCAACGATGCGCGAGGCGGAGAAACAAAAAGAGAGGACCCCGGCGGAATACGACAACTCGAAAACCGCACCGGCGACTGCACAGGAGAAATCGATGCATCCTCGGAAAACTCCGAAAACGACAATTCCGGCGGAGGAGGAGCCACCGACGGAGGGAGAGAAGTCCCCAAAGACGGACCCCGAGGAATCGCAAACGGTTCCGTAACATCAGAACGCGGTTTCTTCGACGGAATAACAAAATCCGAGGAAGAACCGGCCACCGCGTCCCGGATACCCCGCCTCTTACGAGAAGAAGCGGTAACCGAAACGGCCGACGAAGAAACGGGACGGATATCCGATAAAAGCCCGACGGGAGGAGCTCCACGCAAACCGAATCGGGAAAACGGAGAGGCGCGATAAGACGAACTTCCAGGATCCGACTCTGCCGCACGGGTATCCGAACCGAAGTCCGGACCCGGCAAAGCCAAAACCGAAGAACCAGTCGGAGACCGGGTCAAGTCCGGGTCCAAGGTCGTTGATGGATTTTCGTACCGTCCACACAAAAGCCCTGACGGGACAATTGATGGCGGCACAGAACTAAGGTCCGTTCCACCCAGAGTTAGTACCTCTGGGTTTCCGGGCACCGTATCGAGGGGAGATAAAATCGCCCCCTCAACCATTCCCCTGGGCTTCCCTTGCCCGCATAAACGTCCACTGACGTTCGCATCCTTGGGATTTGCGGTGTCCCCACCGCGCCCAAGGGGCGTAACTAACGAAGAACCAAAATCCTTCGTCTTCTTTCTCGCAACAGAATTCGACTTCTTCTTGGAGAAACCTGCTAAAAGAAAATTAGAACTGCGAGACATAATTAAACCTGCGGGAAAGAAAGATTAAACAAAGGGTACGAGCAATTATCAAAAGAAATTAAATAAACTACCAGTGATCGAAACACCCCCACCGACTACCCCCGCACGCACCCGAGGCCTCGGAGGAGTGAGGACGGGAAAACGCGAAAGAGGAAACGTGACAATAGTCGGCAAGAAAACGATCTAGAATACTGATAAATAAATAAAATCACGGAGTGAAACTACTCTCTAACGAAAAGGAAATCGTAGAGAATAATATAAAAGGCGAAAATGCGAACCAAAAAGCGACTAAAGAGTGAAAAACCCTTCAACTTTTGGGAGCGATTTAGAGTGTCAACTTATCGTTCGGATGCGAAGAGATAAGAGGAAGAGGTTACGTTGGCAGCGCTCGGACGCAAGGGTCACGGAGGGCGCTATTGGGCGGGGGGGTATGAGCAATTTGGCGATGTGTTTTAAGTTTCGGTGATGCAATGTTGAGGTGCAACAATAGCAAAGTAGAATAGGTAGATACGTTGATTTATTGATGTAAATCATCATATCCTAATTTACAAACTCTCAAACTACGGAATAAGAGGAAAAGCCTTGGAGGAAGAGCTCTTGGGATAACCATATAGGCCTGTCTTCATTAGTTTGAGATTGCCAAATAGCCCGCTATTTCTGATTTGGGAAATAAGCCAGAAGTTGCAAATCGCGTCTTCATCAGCTCTAAACACAAAGCTCAAGAAATTAGCTTGAGATATTTTGCTCAGCGTTCGCGCATAGTGCGAGTCCTCGGGCTGGTGAAGACGCAACGGACAAATGGCAGGATATTTTGCAAACTAGCTCAAGATATCTTGGGATGATTATCTTGGACAAATATCCAGCTAATTGCAATTGCGGGCTGATGAAGAGGCAAATTAGCTGGATAATTTGCGATCGGGATAGTTAAAATAGCGGTTATTTGGCAATCTCGAGCTGATGAGAACAGGCCTCATCAGAATAATATTTATTTATAAAACAGAGTATGACTCACCTCGTTACTCCTCGCTCTATGCCTTGATAGGCTTGGTCTGAAATCATCCCCATGCCTCAGAAAGTAGTAATAGGAGATAAACCTGTCTAGCGGTGAACGTACCATGTTGATGTATATTGGGTTTACGTGTGAGCCGAATCTGGAGTGACAAAAGGACATAAAAACCATCCATATGCAATTCATTCATTAGAAGGATTCTACAAAAGATAATTTGATGAACAGAGATATACATAAATGTTCACATTTCAAGGAAGTATATATATAACTACAGGGAAAGCTGGGCTGGGCATTTCTTCAATTCTTGATTGTAAAAAATGAACAATTTTTTCAGTTTACAGGAGCTCTAGATAGAATAAGAATTCCATAGAAAAGGTGATATTTCTACTCTATAAGTTATTTTGTTCTTTAATACATTTTTGAAAAGCTTATAAATATGATCCATAGCACTCTACAAGTGCTTTTTAGAGGTCTATGTTTTTTTGCTGGGGGATTCTATACAATCAGTTCCATACAACAAACATATTTTATTCCATTTATAGTAAATGGTCACATCAGGAGATTTGCACTTTTGGAAGCAATGAATGGATAAGTTTCATTATTGTATGGGGCACATACGCATGGTTCAATCTCGCTCTCGCTCTCCTGGCGTATTTGTGTTTCATGGCTATCTATTGAGCCTCTGAACTAGAAACACCAGTATATTGATCAGTCCAAGAAATAATATAACCCTATAGATCTGATGCATGTCCTTTATTAGAAAGCCGAGAGGAGGCATATCGATAGGGGCAGCTCAGCCTCGCATGAAGGCTAGAAAGACAGATGTCCAGGGGTGCGTTTATCCGGTCTTGCCACTAGATATGTACATATCGAACCCCACTATCTAACCCCACTATACGAATGTGATTTTCGGGATGTCGCGTTTATTGTCTCTTCACGATTCAAAATAAAGGCCTTGACTCTGCGCAGCTGCTTTGCGCCGTTTGACCCAAGAAGCAGAGAGTTGTTTGGAGGTCAACTAGGGCATAGCACATGGTGCGCACTATTTCGCTGAACTGGAAATTAGCCGGGGAAGGTCCGATTTGTATGTGAAGTTCAAAACAGCTTTGCGTTTATCATGTCTCAGAATCGTGATTCTGGCTGTATGTCACATTCAAAACACACCTTTTTGCGTCTTTAGATATGCCCATACCTAAAGACGTTTAAAAAAGGCTTTGCGTTTATCACCTTCAAAATTTGCCTGAAAGACATTTGAGAAACCTGATTCTAGGCAAAAATTTGGTCAATGAACGCACCCCAGATCTTGTGACAATCTGCTTCTGCTTTAATATGAGAGATAGTACATGAGTGTGTGGTATTATTTTAAACGAAAAAGGGTGAACATGTAAATGGGCATATATTATGAAAATCTACAAATAATATTTCCTGGCATTCACATCCAAGAAGGCACATGCATAAGGGGCCATGTCCAGATTTCTACAAATATTTGGGGATACTTTGGTTCCTAAATTCAGCAAACATTGACTGCAAAGATCAAATCAATTGTAGTAATATTATATGGTGAATTCAGAAAGTTTACAGAAATGTCAGACTTACCTTGGGAAATCAATGTATGCAAAGTGACCATGATAGAAGCCTGGTTGCTTGGCTGACCAATTGGAGATATTCCTAACTATACCGATCTGAAAGAGACAAAAAAGAAGAATACAATGGAATAATAAATTAGTATTGAAACTCCTTGAAGGAGATTCAAGAAAACAAGAATTATAAAAAACATGTAAAACAGGTACATTTGTAAGTATATATAAACAAAGATAAACAAATATTAGGAATAACAGGTACTATAAATAAAAAAAGAGCATTGATCCATCATTATTTTTAATATTTCATCATTCACAAGGCATGGCCTCAGAATTGTTGTCATTTGTTTCATTGACCACATGATCTATTTTGGAGGGGGCATGTTTTTGTTTCTCTCTTTTTTTTAGACAGTGTGTAGCTGGAAAATGAGTCAGTCAATCACATTAGAGATGCTATGCGAATGTGCATGTCATTTCTAGAGCCATTGGAGCATCAAAAATGCAATTGCGCAGGGAAAGTTAACTCCCTTCTCGGGAGAAAGTTCCCTCAAGCGTATCTAAAATGTATGGATTTTTAATGATGAGCACTTTACAGAGGAGGCTAAATCAGAGAAGGAGGAGGGAAGGAGGAGGGAAGGAGGAGGGGAGGATGTTTATTCATTCCATATAAAGGAAGAAGGAAGCAATTTCTCAAACACTGAAAAAACACATCCCCTTAATAAAGAGAAGGTTGAGTTCTGGGAAGAGGTGAAAAATAAATTGTGAGCGTTTTCATTGTATTATGCAAGTGTGGAAGAACATCAGATAAGACATGTTCCCTGAAAAGCATGGCTCTTCAAATGCCTTAATATTCTAAATATGGCATGTAGCATCATAAAAATCGGGACAGATTTTTTTGCCACGTGTTTGTTTAGTCCCATAATCCATATACATCTTTCTGTATACAGTGTTTGTAACTTTACCAAGACTGGGCCAAATTTCTTAGCATTTTGATGATTCTAGAACCTTGCAATACACATAAATACTTATATACTAGATGATCAATCTTTCTGATCGATTCCACAACGTTTCTTTCACAATGCAATCGCTTGACCAGAACTCAACCTTCTCTTTAAAATCCAATGTGCCATACCAATAAATGTGCCCCTATTGTGTTCTTATGCCCCTCAATTGCTTTACCCAAAAAGGAACCTGAATAGACATTTTAATAACCATTTCCTTTTGGCTTGTCAGACAATTTTCAGAATTTCACGCCCCCCCCCCCCCCTGCCATTTTTATGCTACAGAATCCAAGATCTGCTCCTGCTAGACAGTGGCTATATTTCATGTTTATCTTTCATATCAGGCCGATTGTAGTCAACAAATGAAAATGGAAAATACCAGGAAAAAGAAAGGAAAAAACAGCATAACAATAATCATACAGTCGACAGAGATATATTGAAGACAGTAAAATACCAAGGTTCTATATAAAACATATATGTATAACTAGCAGAATAAAATGAGTTAATAGCAGACACAAATATTGAAGATTCCATGTCTATTTCCTCTTGGGGTACGTTTAAAAGGTTTGACCTATACACGATAGACCGACAACATTTGCTTTCAAACTAGGCATTCATTAAGGCGTCTGCACGGCGTAATCAAAGTGTCACTATTGGGAGCCTCATCAAATTTCTATCGATCAATACCAAGGCTGGGGGCTGATTTGCGAGAAATCTGCTGCCCTCCTGGGGTTGATGCAAGAAAGGAAATGTCAAGAAAATAAACGAGTTTGCTTGTAAAATGTTTTTCCCCTCCCCTCCCTCTCCAGAAAGAAAAACAATCAATGCCAAAGTGTATACATGGCTATAGCAGAGATGCCAACTTTTGGAAAACAGAAATAGGGAGGATTTGTAACCGACACCACATAATGTGCGCGTAGCGCACATGTCGAGCGCGTAGCGCCCGACCCATGCGGCCGGGGTCCAGGGCCCTGGAAGCTCTGGGGTTCTAGATGATCTCTGGTGCAATCTGAGCCTTATTTCGCAGCATTTTACATGTGTATTTAGTTAAATAATTCCCACTTTTTTAAAACATAAATTACAAATTGTACAAAATGCATGATGAATTCCTTTCAGACTTCCGAATACACGGGTACTTGATACTGTTTCGGTCTTATACTTATACCATTTCTTGGTCTTCTTTTGCTGATTTTCCGCCATTTGGATTCTGTGTCAATATCCATGCACTGGTTACAGCGATCCATATGCTGAAACAATCTTTTGCTACTTTGTCTTTTAACATATTGGAAATACTACATGCTAAAGTTAACAGACGATATTTCTCATTCAATTCACAGATATATATACTGGGGGAAAAAAAAAAAAAAAAAAAAAATGTTTTTTTTTTTTTTAAATCGGGAGGATAAGGATGGAAATCGTAAGGTCGGGAGTTGGGGTGAATTATCGGGAGCCTCCCGATGAAATCGGGAGGGTTGGCATCTCTGCTATAGGCTAATATGATTTGCATTTGGTGGTCAACGAAAGATAAGAGGGGCAAGGAGCTAGCTACCTAAATCACAATTTAGACAAAAACATAATTTCAAAAATCTCCAGAGACTTTGCAACCTAACTTTTGAGAATTTTTTAAATAATGATCATTTTTGAAGCAAGAAACTTTTGCAAATTAATCGCTTAAGTCACTGTTTATCAATCATTGAGGAAGATGGCATTTTAACAAATCCAGAAGTTTCCAGGACATGATCGCAACTTCTTTCTAAATATCAACTCAAGGGCAATTTCAATTCCCTGTTGAATGTCCCATAGAAATCATGTTCATTACATTAATACTTTATAGTCATGTTTGCACATTTCAATAGATGACGCACACGGCTACTGAAATTGTGTTAAGTAGATTTTTGAAAAGTAGTTGCTATTTCCACGTTACGTTATACAAACAGTCATCTACAGAGCAATATGAAATATTACCATCACAAACATGTACATTTCTGCTTTATGGTACAAAGGGTGACTGGATATCAATTTGCTCCTCCAACACTTTTCTCCGATCTTTATTTCATCAATGTTATATAGTTAGGGTGGCAATTGGGTTAAAGATTAGGTTAGGGTTAGGGTTAGGATTGCAATTGGGTTTAATTTAGGTTTAAGGTTAGGGTTACAATTGGGGTTAGTTTAGGCTTAGGGTTAGGATTGCAATTGGGGTTAGTTTAGGCTTATGGTTAGGATTGCAATTGGGGTTAGTTTAGGCTTAGGGTTAGGATTGCAATTGGGGTTAGTTTAGGTTCAGGGTTAGGTTTAGGTATGCTGTAGGGTTCAAGTTAAGAATTCAGTTAATGCAGGAAATAAAATCAGCACATAATTTGTTGCAGGAGAAAGTGTCATACATTAAAACAAAGTTATGATATTTCTGTTCTTTTAAAAATAATCTTTTTGACAGGTACTACCAATCGGTTATCAAAAGCAGAAAGAATATCCATAAAATCTATGCTCAAAGAACCGTTTAGAATTCTACTGATGCAGAGAAAAAGAAGGGCTAAAAATACAAAATACTCTACCATCACCCTCCTCTCTCTCTCTCTCTCTCTCTCTCTCTCTCTCTCTCTCTCTCTCTTTCTCTCTCTGTATGAGTGGGTTTTAATATGGAGTTTAAATTCATACCCCTAAACACCAAGAATAACACTAAACTGAAGTTGCTCAATTGCGAAGTTGGTTTGGGATTGATGCAAGGCAATTATTTGCAAAGCGATTGATTAGAGTCTCTGCTTACAGACTAATATAATATAGGTGTGAGTCCTAACCGACATGTAAACTGTTAATAACAATTACTAATGATTCAAATAACAATCCTCTGGATTTCTCACTGAATCTGGTGAGAAATTCACCCCTTCTTCCTTACAAAAGAAGTATGAGAGCATAGACGCAAATAAGATTCTTGTGAATAGTACATGAATAAAAACGTGAAGTTTGCTCCTTTTTAAATTTGAACAAAAGGGGAGCTGGTGCATCGCTCATTGAAGGCGACTTCACAGTTCATTAAGTAGGTTTAATATTGACTCACGCTGTTTCGTTTCTATACAGTTCATCTTTACAGAAGGCAACCCATGCGCATGATCATTCAAATTGTCTCACTGTTGATGTAAGGATACAAATAATACGCTTGTCCACAAGACCCTGGACCTGGTATGAACTCTGTGAGACACCCTTAAAGTTCATATTTAACTTAAACAATAATAATACTTATAATATATAAACACTCAATGTACATGTAAGTGGAGTAGATAACTTGATATTTAATTCTCATAAAGCTTTACATCAAGTGAGGCGCAATAGCTCAGTCGGTAGAGCAGTGGTCTCGTAATCCGGTGACCGATGCGCTAGTGCCCTTTGGCAAGGCATTAATCCTCATTTACCAGGTCCCTTGGAGAGGACCTAAAACCGTCATCCGTCTGGCTGCTTACTTACAAGCAATTATGCTTTCTTAGCAGTCAGTTAAAGGTAAAGACCAGTATTGGTAACGCCCCAATTTCAAAAAATGAAATGGAAGCTCTCATTACCAATCATGTGAAAGAATATGTTTTGACTAATACATGATGATAAAAAATTTGCCGGGAAACCGCCTACTAATTCATATATTTGGTAAATTTATTTCTCTCATGGTCTGGTGAGAGAGATAGGGTAGTCCCATATACATCTTTCTGTGTATAGTGCTTGTAACTTTACGAAGAATGAGCCAAATTTCTTATCATTTTGATGATTCCAGAACCTTGCAGATGCTAGATGCTAGATGATCGACCTTTTCTGATCGATTCCACAACGTTTCTTTCACAACGTTTCTTTCACAATGCAATCGCATGACCATTACTGGTCTTTACCTTTAAAATAACGACCACCATTCCACCAGTTTACCAGGATGCATAAACTGACCACACCCTCCTCTCTTGAGAGTCTGAAGGGCATATCACAGAGTTGAGAGTTAGTGACTCTTTTGTCTTTTCCTCAGACATTTCCAGGTATCTAGCTCTCTCCTTTTCCAGCATTCAAATTTCAAAAGCTGTATGTCTACTGTCTAGAGTGCAAGACTATGGGAGTACAATAGACCTGAAGCTCAGCATGAGAGCTACTATTTATTCATCCTGAATGGTGGCGGATCTGTGAGAATATCTTGTGACAATATAGCAATCGTGAGATTAAAAGAAAAATCAAGTTTCTCTTTCCATCTACAACAACATGGAACGCAATGAACAAGAATTTCACCCCTTACGGGAAGAGCGGGAAAACATCTCTGTAAATGCAACACATTTCTATTTTGGAGTTTGGTTGCATTATGAGCGGAGATGTTTTAGAAGAAGTTCAGAACCGCACGAAGCAGATAACAATAGTGTTTTTTTTTTAAGGGGTGTTGTGGGGGGGGGGGGAGGGTAATTTAGACCAAAATATCTAAAAATGCTACAAATTTCAATAGGTGGTTTTGTTGCATGGAACTTGAAAGTACATAACTGGTGTAGTTCTGGGGGGGGGGGGGGCAATTGAGACAAACATCTCAAGAAAATGCTACAAATGTTGATAGGTTGTTTAATAGTACCATATAAGTGTGTTTTTTACATTGCCTACAGAGTTCATATGTACAACAGAAAATACATGCTAGTCAAATTATAGAACATAAAACTGATTGCCATGTGATGTTCAAGTCTGAAATATTTGCACACATCTCCAAATATTAATTAGCCCCTTGATAAAAAGATCCTTTGATAAATGTTTCTTAAAAAATACAGAAAATCTGCACCAAGTGGAAACCAAACTAAAAGCAAATGTATTTCATTATTCAAGAGGATATATGTATATCAATCTTTTATATCTTGTTTCTTCTTCTATGTGTGAACCTTTTATTTATACGGAAGCAAAACAAACATGCATGTTGAAATATATGTTGGACACATTTTGGAAGCTTTATTTGTTTGTTTGTTTTGTTTCCTTTACAGTTCTTTACCCCCTTAATGTCAAGTCATATTGAGTAGATGAAATGAATGAAATAATTGGCAGCTCTGTTCATTGGTAAATTGCTTTGGTTTACTTGTTTGTTTTATTTTTAAAATAAATAAAATATCAATGATTCCACTACAGCGATTACCCCCTTCAAGTCAAATCAATTTGTGATTGTATACTGGTGAAAAATAAGTTCACACAAACAACATATTTACAAAAAATGCTACATAACATGCACATGCTGTCAATTGGCTCTCCCATGTAAAAAGCTTGCTTTATCAAGTCTGCCTGGAGTACACTTTATACCCACTCGCGATGGCGTCACAGACATTCCATAAATCGGATTAATATCGGAGGGAAGGAACAGATTTAGGGCAGGCAATAATCCAATAAATTTATGACTGACATGCTTGTTTCATCCACTCTGAGCCTCCCGCAGAAATATCAATGTGTGGGGTATATGGGAAATATATTACATGTAGACAGACTGATAGAGTGCATAATTGTCATAGATACAGCATAACATACAGCTTTCAGAGAAGAGCTGGTTGTATCTATAAGACCACTTTGACAGCTGACAGCCAAAAGGGCGTTGACTCACTCTAGTTTTACACATAATACACAGATTTAATGCCCTTCTGGTTCATAACATTAACATATGAAATAATGATAACAACAATATTTCATCTAAGATATAATTTACGACTGACTGGCTTGAGCTTCCCATATCTTTGTGGGATATATATTACACGAAGCCTGAAGGCAAAATGGATAATGTCATATACATATTGAAGGACTAGCTGTGCGAAAAGGATAAGCTAGTTTGCAGCTTTTTCTGAATTTGAAAGATCAAAATAATAATATTTGACTTTTATCGCATTAAAACATAATTCATGACAGATATTATTTCAGTCTCTGGCACATATATCAATACAGGGAATGCTTAAAAAACAGAGATATTCAAAATTATAACAGGTACAGCATAAAGAATTACTATTTACCAAATTATATATTAATATCTGTTGAGGGGCAGAAGGGCAGTATAAACCTATGTGAAAATATAGGTGGTGATTGATGTTCCTGGCTCTCAAAAAATGCTAGTTTGCGTGAATAGCACATCAAAATAACCCACATTTATGACCGACATGTTTAAGAGTCTGACAAATATATCAATGTGTGGATAATAGGGTAATATATCATGCGCAATGAGGTTCACCATTGTAATAGAAGCGGAGCATACAGGATAGCCTGTTGGCGATCTTTATTGATTTTCAAAAACCGAATGATAATAATCTATTTGACTGAGGGTTCATTAAATCCAATTGATTTATGACTAACATTGTTTCATTCTCTGAGAGAGAGAGAGAGAGAGAGAGAGAGAGAGGGGGGGAGGGAGAGAGAGAGAGAGAGAGAGAGGGAGGGAGAGAGAGAGAGAGAGAGAGAGAGAGAGTCATAATTTGTCCGTTCGGAGCCAGAAGGATGTTATATCTGTATTCAAGTATATGAGTTAACAGCCTTCAGCTGGCACCAAACAGACAAATTGTATTAGTGTATATGATTTATCCATTGTGCACAGAGCTAGGAAACGAAAGAGCATATTTCAGTCGTTATTGAATAGGACTAGCAAGATGAAAATATTGATAAATAGCACACTGAAATAAATTTAACAAATATGTTTGACTAACATTGTTTAAGTCTCAGACACAGAATGGTATATCGGCATGAGTGGTAAACATGTATCAGTAATTCTGTATAATATGTAGATGAGAATGTATCACATGTGCATCACATGAAGCAGTGTTGGAGGAGAGTATAGAAACAGAATGATGCACTCAACATTTGGACAGGGAGCAAAGATGAAGCTGATTATAGATATTGAATGACAGTTGATTGTTTATTCTATAAGATAATCATTTCAAATTAAATGCAATAAAAATTAGACTAAATTGTTAGAGCTGCACAATGATCAATGAGTTATTGATTATTAGCAACGTGTAAAATGTCCCCCCCCCTCCCCCTCCCTCAAATAGGGGATTAAACAAAATAAACACATTATATATATGCAATTAGTTTCAAGTGGCATTTTCTATATGCACTTGGAGACATGAAACATGTTAGAACTTGTGTAAATGGGCCTATTTTGGAACGTTCGCACAAAAAGATTCGGAGAAAGTAACATGTTTTTAACATATTTTCAGAGAGCACTGAGCCTATATTATCAGCTTACAAATTGGCAAATGATGTATGAATTCTAACCCAAACACACATACACTACACACACTTTCCTCCATACTTTTTTTGGCGGGTTAATTCATGCATCCATCGCAAATTGCATTACTGGGATAATTAGATTAAATTTGATTCAATTACGATGCAAAACGTGGATGTATAGTTTTTACAATTTGTCCAAATTGGGGAAGGAATTAAACACAAGCATGTTTCTGCCATTGACACAGGTGCCATTCGTGTTCAATGCGTAATGTCTTGGGTATATGTTTTCAGCGGTGCTTGGAAAGGAATTGCATTTTGAAAGTAACGGCTTAAATCATGAAAATCAGTATTGATTTTATTATTTACGATATAAATCTACGTATCTACCTATTCTACTTTGCTATTGTTGCACCTCAACATTGCATAACCGAAACTTAAAACACATCGCCAAATTGCTCATACCCCCCCGCCCAAAGGCGCCCTCCGTGACCCTTGCGTCCGAGCGTCGCCAACGTAACCTCTTCCTCTTATCACGAGTTCCCTAGGATACACCTTGGTAAAGGCGCTGGGGATGGAGGGAGGGAAAATAGGTAGAAACGTAGATTTATATCGTAAATAATAAAATCAATACTGATTTTCATGATTTACATCAATAAATCAACGTATCTACCTATTCTACTTTGCTAAAGACCAGCACAGATTAATGCCGGGTGGTAAAAACCAAGCAAACTTATCAATTCAATGAGAAATAGACGACGAAGCCGCCTTCAGAGAAGCGACCACAAAGGCTCGTTCGCCCGCGGGCACATCTTTGAGGTAAAAAGCAGAAAAAGAACTTGGAGACTTCCAAAAAGCTGCTTTACAGATATCTTGAACTGAAACTCCGATGAAAAGAGCCCAAGACGTACTGACACTGTGAGTATCATGGGCACGAGGAGCCCTGCCAGGCGTCAAGGCCTCAGGGCCCGCAGCCTTGATAGCCAAGACTAACCACCTGGAGATCGTATCCCGAGATGCCGCCGAAAGTGGCTCTCGAGAAACCAGAAAGAGCTGATCCGACTTGCGAAAAGGCTTCGTCTTGTAAAGATACCATTTGAGGGCGCGAACGGGACACCACAGTCCGTCCCTGAAGACCGAAGAAAAATCCGACAAGGGATGAAGCACCACTTCCACTGAACCCGACGTGTCAGACTGATTCTAAGCAATAAAAGAAGCCTTGGGAATCAAACGAACCCCACGTCCTTCCCAGCGGATATGCCCAGGGGCAGCTGAAAGGGTATGAAGTGAGCTCCTACGCTGACCAGAAGTGATTACCATGAGAAAAACCGTCTTGACCGTAGTAAGCAGAAGCGTCGCAGAACACAGCGGTTCGAAGGGAGTGCCAAAACCTTGGGTAAACTCCACACTGGCGTCAGAGGTCTGAAGAAGGGTCTCTTAAGGAAGAAAGACTTCAAAAGAGCCGCTAGCTGAGGAGCAGAAGAAACCGAAGATAGCAGACCGATAGCCACAAATCGTTGACAGAGCTCTCCCCTTGTCATACAAAGAGATCAGAAAGTCAGCAATAGAAGGTAAAGACGCCTCTCTAGGAGCGACGCCCACCTCCTCACACCAAGTGTGAAAAGCATCCAACCAGGAGTTGTAAACCGTCCTGGTCGACTCTTGTCTACTCTGGACTAGAAATTGTGCAGCACGTTCGGAGAAACCTGACGAACGAGCCCTCTTCCCGATAACCGCCAAGCGGTCAGACGGAGGATTTCCGGCCGCTGGTGTAGAATACCAGACAGAGGTTGCGACACCAGATCCGGATGACACGGCAACGACCACGGAGCCCCCACCAGGAGGGTCAGGAGGTCCTGAAACCACGGCCTCGCCGGCCACCAAGGAGCTATGAGAATCATCATCGCTTGATCTTCCCTGATCTTCCAGAGCACATGGGGAAACAACGCGAACGGGGGAAAGGCGTAAGCCCTCCATCCCTCCACGGGATCGCAAAAGCGTCCAGAGCAAAAGCTCCTGGTTCCCAGACTCTCGAGAATATCGAGGAAAACGATGGTTGAGCGAAGTTGCGAAGAGATCGATGTCGAGAACACCGAACACTCTCCCCAGTTGCCTGAAGACAGTCGGAGGCAGAGTCCACTCTGAGGGAAGGCACTTGCCTCTGGAGAGAAAGTCCGCTAAGATATTCTCTTCGCCCGGGATATGTGATGCAATCGGGAACACCCTCGCCCCCTTGCACCACGCCCAGAGTTGAGAGGCCAACTCGTTCAGAGCCACAGAATGAGTGCCTCCCTGTCTGTTGATGTACGCCATCACCGATACGTTGTCCGTAAGAAACAGAACCGAACGACCCACCAGACGAGCACGGAAGTGACGAAGCGAAGCAAACACTCCCATGAGTTCCAACACATTGATGTGGAGCAGAAAGTCCAGATGACTCCAGTCTCCTGAAATCATTGACCCCTGGCAATGACCTCCCCAAACCAACAGCGACGCGTCCGTGGTGACGGTCACAGAAGGGAGAGGAACTCGGCAGCGTTTGCCCTGAAGGAAGAAGGAACGACGAAGCCAAGGACCTAGAAGACCCTTGACTCCGGACAACAGGGAGATCCACGACAATAAAAGAACTCACGCTCGGCTGATAAAACTCCAACAGAAAGAGTTGGAAGGGACTCATCAATAGTCGACAATCTGGAAGCATGCCGACTAGACTGGAGAGAAACCCTAGCCACTGAAGCCAACACTCGGCTTTCACCCGACGTGCACAGCTCAGAGACCGAGCAGTCCTGACTATCGTCTCGACCCTGTCGAGCCTGGGACGAGCCAGCTGATGACGAATGTCCAGCTGAGCACCTAGGTAAGACGGCGTGCGAGCCGGAACGAAATCTGATTTCTCCCAAAATATGAGAAATCCGAGATCTTGAGTCGTGCTGATCAGAATCTGCATATGACCTAACAGCATGACTGACGCCACGACTCTCGTGAAAATCCGAGGAGCAGGGCGCAAACCGAACAGGAGCGCTCTGTAACGGTAGAATTTGCCCAGAAAGGCAAAAACCCCACAAGATCCCGCGACCGCGGATGTATCGGCACATGAAAATAAGCGTCGCGAAGATCCAAAGAAACCGCGACGTCTGCGGGATTCAATGAAGAAAGGATGGTTGCCAGATGATCCATTCGGAAATGAACCTTTCCCAAATGAAGGTTAAACCGCTTCATGTTGAGAATCATTCTTAAAGAACCCGAGCACTTGGGAATTACGAACACCGGCGACAAACAAAGACACGGGTGATCGTCTACTTCCTCTATTGCCCCCTTCTCTAACAGAGACACAAAACCGGAGGAAATGTGACTCTGAAAAAGAGGGGACATGATCGGAGAGCGGCTCCGGAGGACGCCATTCGGAAGAGGTTCCACAAAATCTATGAAGAACCCTTCTCGTACCACCGACAGAACAAATGCGTCGCTGGTGATCTTCTCCCACGCCGGGAGAAATCTCCGGAGCCGCCCGCCGACCTAAGACCCAAGCACTCGGGGGAAGCCATCATCTAGAGAATGACTTCCCACCACCACGAAAGGGAGTCCGGGAAGATAGAAGAATCACGGTAAGAAGAAACTCGAGACGAAGGACGACCACGATCCTGGTATTCCTCCTCGGCCGGGTACCAGTCCTGAGGGCGGCCCTTAGACTGGCCGACGTTCTTACGAAAAGAACCCGAAATCTTCAAACTTTTCTTACGAGGTCTGGAGGAAGGAACCGGTTCTTGGACATCGCGAAAAGCAACGGACAGGTCTCGAGCCTGCTTCTCACCATCAATCTCGGCTTGCAGTAGAGTAGTGAAACTATCTCCACAAAGGCGGGGGCTGGCCACTGGAATCTGCGGAAGCAGTCCTGGAATTTGATGCGGTCGAATGCCCAAATAAGTGAGCACAGCCTCCCGACGATACTTCTCGATGGAATGCGAAGTCACCGCAAGCCGTGAGAAAAGATCAAACAACAAATTGTCACTGTTATCAAAAGGACCACGAGTCCCAAACTTCTTCCCCAAACGACTGGCCACCGCCACAAGTTTGGGAGAAACCCGTTTAGGACACAAATACAAATCCGCATCCTGAGGAACGAAAGCGTACTTGTCCACCTGCCGCTTAAGAAATCCCGTCGATGACGACAAGTCTTCTGCGGCATTCACAAATTCTTCTTTGTGTAGATCAGGAAGAAACCGTCCCTGAAACGCTGAAGAGTCCGATTTAGAAGACAGGAAGCCCCGCCGATAACTCCGGGACGACACAAGAATCGGGCACATATTTGTGAAACAAGGCTAACGAATCCGCGCCAGAGACACAAACGGAAGTAGACGCATCATCCCCCGCAACTGAACCAGACGACTGAGCGATGGAACCAGTGTCCCAACGATCAACCGAGCCCCCCCTATCTTGACCAGATAAACAGGGACGAACCCCCGCCTCTCGGAGCGCCCAACGAAGCGTGAGGCAGAGAAGCAAAAAAAAGAGAGGACCCCGGCTGAATACGACAACTCGAAACCCGCACCGACGACTGCTCAGGCGAGATCGATGCATCTTCGGAAAACTCCGAAAATAAATCAACCGCGATCGGATCCGAAAGTGAAGTAGGACGAACCGGAGGAGCCGACTCGGGCACCGAAGATCGAAAAGCGTCAGCAAAAGCCCGCATCCAATCCGAAAATTCCGGCGGGGGTGGAGGCACCGACGGAGGGAGAGTAGCCACCAAAGGCGGACCCCGAGGAGCCGCAAACGGTGCCATAAAATCAGAGCGCGGATTCTGCGAAGGATAAACAAAATCCGAGGAAGAACCGGCCACCGCTTCCCGGGAACCCCGCCTCTTACGAGACGTAGCGGTAACGGAAAAGGCCGAAGAAACGGGACGGTTATCCGATAAAGGCCCGACGGTAGGAGCTCCCCGCAAACCGAATCGGGAAAACGGAACACGCACCGACGGAGAGGCGCGGTTAGTTGAAGCCCCAGGATCCGACTCGGATGCACGGGTATCCGGACCGAAATCCGGAACCGGCAAATCCGACAAAGGGACAGAAGAACCGAACGGTGACCGGTTCAAGTCCGGATCCACAGAAGCAACCCGAATATCCGTCGATGGATTTGTGCACCGACCAAACAAAAGAACCGACGGAACAATTGTTGGCGGTGCAGAACTAAGGCCCGTTCCACCCAGGGTAAGAACCTCTGGGTTTCCGGGAACCGTATTGAGGGGCGACGTATCGCCTTGCTCAACCATTCTCCTGGGCTTCCCTTGCCCGCATAAACGTCCACTGACGTTCGCATCCCCGGGGTTTGCGGTGTCACCACCGCTCCCGAGGGGCGTAACTAACGAAGACTTATTACTAGCATCCTTCGTCTTCGTACCCGTCAATGGATTTGTGCACCGACCAAACAAAAGAACCGACGGAACAATTGTTGGCGGTGCAGAACTAAGGCCCGTTCCACCCAGGGTAAGAACCTCTGGGTTTCCGGGAACCGTATTGAGGGGCGACGTATCGCCTTGCTCAACCATTCTCCTGGGCTTCCCTTGCCCGCATAAACGTCCACTGACGTTCGCATCCCCGGGGTTTGCGGTGTCACCACCGCTCCCGAGGGGCGTAACTAACGAAGACTTATTAATAGAATCCTTCGTCTTCTCTCTCGCGACAGAACTTGATTTCTTCTTCGTGAAACCTGCTAAGAGAAAATAAGAACTGTGAGACATATTATAACCTGCGGGAAAGAAAATTAAACAAAGGGTACGAGCAATTATCAACAAGAATTAAATAAACTACCAGTGACTAAAACACCCCACCGACTACCCCCGCACGCACCCGAGGCCTCGGAGGAGTGAGGACAGGCAAACGCGAAAGCGGAAACGTAACAGTAGTCGGCAAGAAAACGTTCTAGAATACTGATAAATAAATAAATTCACAGAGTGAAACTACTCTCTAACGAACAGGAAATCGTAGAGAATATTATAAAAGGCGAAAATGCGAACCAAAAAGTGACTAAAGAGGAAAAACTCTTCAACTTTTGGGAGCGATTATTAGTGTAACTTATCCGTTCGGATGCGAAGAGATAAGAGGAAGAGGTTACGTTGGCGACGCTCGGACGCAAGGGTCACGGAGGGCGCCTTTGGGCGGGGGGGTATGAGCAATTTGGCGATGTGTTTTAAGTTTCGGTTATGCAATGTTGAGGTGCAACAATAGCAAAGTAGAATAGGTAGATACGTTGATTTATTGATGTAAATCAGACAATATGCCAATTTGGTAATGTAATCAAATGTAATGCATACATGTAGGTCTTTGTTATTAGACTCTCACTACAAATTATTTCGTTCACCTTTTCTGAATAATTGTATTTCATTAGTCGGAATGCGAATTGCATATATTAGTTGTTGCTAGGTAGGACAAGCACTATGGCTTGTCCTAATTAACGACAAGTAATGTATGCAATTAGTTATCAATGGGTTTTCAGTTTAGTTTTGTTTCTCTTGACTTAAAGAAAAACAGTTTAATAAGTATTTGTTTCAAACTCTAGATCTGAATACAATGGGGAGGAATTTGAGGATTGGGGAGGGGGGGGGGGGGGGGTGGCATGTGTCCCCATCCCCTTGCAACTACATTTCACTGGGTACTTGTTCCTGATACAGCAAGTGTGAATATGTCTACAGCTCTGAATTGCTACTGATCCTATGTAACATGAACATGAACATGTTTTAACCCTGAAACCCTTTGTGGTTGGTCCTTGGTGGAAGCTATAATGTGAGTTTTGTTTTCCCACCCTCCTCCCACCCCAATACATCTGGGTACTAATTATTCCTGATACAGAAAGTGTGAACATGTCTACAGTCTCATAAGTCTGCATAAGCCTGGCTTCATCAGACCGAAGTTGCAAAATAAACCGCTATTTTGACCAGCCCGATCTCAAATTAGCCAGCTAATTTGCATCTTCATTAGCCCGCAGTTGCAATTAACGGGCTATTTGATCGAGAAAATATCCTGAAAAATGTTGGCCTTGTTTTCAAAATAACTAGCTATTTGGGAAATATCAGGCTAAATTGCGCCGTCTTTCCCCCTGTCCACACACAACATTTTCTGTGATTAGGTGTGATTAGCTATACTGTTTCGTGATAGTCCCCCTGTCCACACACAACATTTTCTGTGATTAGGCGTGATTAGTTATACCGTTTCGCGATAGTGATACCGTTTCGCGATAGTTTTACGATGAAATTGTGTGTGTTAACGCTCACTAACGATATGTCGTATAACGAAACTAGTCTAAAGAAACGCAGGTTTGGGCATCGTTTCGAACTGAAACTCTATAAAGAATCACGCCTAATCACGGAAAATGTTGTGTGTGGACAGGGGGAGTGTAACTAGTGTAACTAACTGGGCGGGGCTTAACGTGACCTCGAGCGAAAGGAGACCAGACCTCTTATATGACGTAACGTTAGTGATCGTCCACACACACAATTTCGTCGTAAAACTATCGCGAAACGGTATCACTATCGCGAAACGGTATAACTAATCACGCCTAATCACGGAAAATGTTGTGTGTGGACAGGGGGAGAGTCTAGTTTGTGATGAGCGTATCGGTCTGGTGAAGACGCAATTTTGAGCTTCAGGAAAATATCCCGAGTTTGAAAAGAGCAGGTTACTTTGCAACTTTGGTCCAGGCCTATTAGTATTAGCCCTGGACTGCTACTGATCCTATATATGTAACATGAACATGTTCTAACCCTGAACCCTTGTGGTTGGTCCATGGCGGAAGCTAATGTGAGTTTCGATCAACTAATACAATGGGGATTAAAATTACCACTGAACACTTTTTTGAGGTATCATTATCAGGAAGGTTTTTAAATGTGCATCAATTAATGCTTGAAAATCCATTTGAGAGAGTTCACAGCCAAATTATTATGTTAAAGGTAGAAATGTCAAAGTGGAATTTGGGTTTGATTATCTCTGGTGTTTTTTTTTAGAGAGAGAGAAGGGGGGGGGGTGGGAAACCTATTGAAAGAACTAATTTAGATCAAGAACAACAACAAACATCATTTTTCAAGAGAAAAATGTAACACCTTTTCATGATTCT
This sequence comes from Strongylocentrotus droebachiensis, assembly GCA_035222895.1. NCBI lineage: Eukaryota > Metazoa > Echinodermata > Echinoidea > Camarodonta > Strongylocentrotidae > Strongylocentrotus > Strongylocentrotus droebachiensis. Next base: position 212 of record JAVYIG010002662.1, on the reverse strand, counting down.
TAGGTCGGCCTTCATTCAAACTAAAATAGCGTTTGACTGATAATGTTCCAACAAGAAAAAAATGTTGAATTGTACCGGTATGCCATCTACAATAAATAAGAAACAGTCTGAAATTTAAGACAATTCTCTGGCAGGGGCTCCCAGGGTTTGTCCAAACAAAAATCAAGGGTCAAATGAGGTCAGAGGTCAAAGGCTAACCCTGATTGAGGGAG